>NDFZ01002069.1:0-16256 GCA_002192655.3 Mamestra configurata | reverse complement strand
ACAGATGACGTCACGGCGAGAGCGGGACGGAACGATGTAGAGCACAACACAACACGATAGCGGACGAGCGGCGGGGAGCGGCACGTCCGTCATGGGCGAGCGTCGGGCGAAGAGTCAAAACCCTGCTAAGGTAAATTGGTTGCGGGAGTTTATATAGGGGTGGATCGTAGCACAAGTCGTGGGTATCGCAGAGAGTTTTTTTTTTGCTTATATGAAAAAGTACTGAATATTTTTTTATGATAGAATTATGAATGATTTAAAGCTGAAATCTAAAGCTTTTAATGGACATATGGTTTTTATAAATAAAATTAATTTCCGAAAAATACAGATATTTATGCGTGCTTATGAGTCCATTTTGTTGCTCGCAAGTGTATATTATAGTTTAGATAAGTTTAGATATTTGATTAAGTATTAGTTCAAGCAACGAAAAACATCGCACCAGGCTTTTATATATCGTCATATGAATACAGAAATACCGTAAAGAAATACCTATTTTAATGGTATATTTTGGTTAAAATACCTTTAAAACCCAAAACTTATAAGACCAGTTATTTTTAGCCCAAGTTAATTTTAGAAAAACTTGATGAAAAGCTTTTATTAAAATATTTTTTACTTAATAACATTATTTTCTACTTTTTAGTCTTTTTAATGCTTAGAATAAATATGATTTTTGATATATTATATATATTTTAGTCATTTGGCAAAATTTTTAAGGTGCTTAATTTTTTTTAATTCTGACATGGCGTCAGAAAAAAATATTTTAAGCGTTTGCAGTGCTGCAAATACTTTCTAGCGTGATATTAAGAACTCTCGAGTGATATTGAGGTTCTCCAGATGTTCAGTAACGATGATCATTCCCGCGTCATCTGTTGATCTTGGGAGCATTATTGGCAGTTTCTCACTAACTTCAAAGACGTCCTGAGCGAAAAGTACTGCTTGTCCACGAAAACCATACAGTCCAAAGAGTCCATTAAACTAAAGATCTTCATTAAGGGTATGATTCTCGCAAGTAAACGCTGTTCTGGTTGTGTCAGTTATTGAATCACATCAAGAATTAGACCAGGATCTAAGTTGTTCAAGTATGCTTTTGGCGGTGATGTCATCTTATGGCTAGTTATGTTTATTGCAGCGATAACATAATAGTAGTGTAGGTTTCTCAATCAAATATGGAGGCAAGTATGGTGCTACAATTCTGATGACTCGGCAATTTGTAACTTGGTTCGGGTAGCAACGCTTGGTACAAATCTCACATATCTTATTACAAAATGTATTGATGGTGCGTTCAAATGTTGCCGCATCAGCTCCTCTCTGGTCTCTCAGTCTCATACTATCTAGGCGAATCTGCCGTTGTTCTGGTGTCTTTGAAGTTCTAGCTTCTACATTACGTCGTCGCATGCGATCTAATCGACCTTGACGTGCTTCGGGTGTCTCAGAAGCTCTCATGTTTGCCTTATTCTGTCTTTCGCGTTCTAATCTTAAACGCTTAGCTTCATTGTCTTCATTAAGCAGACTTTGCACACGCTTCTGCGTCTTCTTCTCCCTGCATCGTTTTCGTTGTGTAGCTGCCTTAGTTGGTTGATTGGTTTGTTGTTTGTTTGTTAGTTTTATCGTCTCCATTTTTGTCCAACGAGTATCGGACAAAGACTGGCCCACCTCCCCAGGGGTCCGTGTAGAGAGGTAAGGGTAATTACAACAGGAGGGTCCCCGGTATCCTGAGGTTGTACGTTAGCGGCATGCATCTTTAACACCCCCATACCATTCAGCCCTTGGCACGTACTTACCTTAACATTTGGTGTTTGGCATTTGTCACGTTTGACTCATGATTGGCTAAGCCAAGAATTGAACTTTCAGCATATGATTTCAAGGCGAACTATCGCACTGTCATATGAGCCGTCCATCATATTGGATTGGTTTGAGAATGACGTTACTCCACTTACTGTGTTTCGGAACTATGAAGATCATAAATCGCCATTTTGTGACGTGCGCCATATTGAAGTTAGAAAAACATGACATCACTTTACTTATTGTGTTTCGGTTATCGAGCCCTTTCATTTGATACCCATTTCATAGCGGTTGCTGTGAAAATGATAAATCGCCATTTTATAACGTCCGCCATATTGGAATAAAAATGACAATTAATGAATCGTGCATTAAGAAAAGCAAATTAACTGTATTCAGGGTAAAGCGAAAAAAGCCAGCGCATGTCTCACGATAATGATAAAAGGTGTGGCCCTTANTACCTTAACATTTGGTGTTTGGCATTTGTCACGTTTGACTCATGATTGGCTAAGCCAAGAATTGAACTTTCAGCATATGATTTCAAGGCGAACTATCGCACTGTCATATGAGCCGTCCATCATATTGGATTGGTTTGAGAATGACGTTACTCCACTTACTGTGTTTCGGAACTATGAAGATCATAAATCGCCATTTTGTGACGT
Source organism: Mamestra configurata (assembly GCA_002192655.3). Taxonomy (NCBI): domain Eukaryota; kingdom Metazoa; phylum Arthropoda; class Insecta; order Lepidoptera; family Noctuidae; genus Mamestra; species Mamestra configurata. Next base: position 13,815 of record NDFZ01002069.1, on the reverse strand, counting down.
GCGCCATATTGAAGTTAGAAAAACATGACATCACTTTACTTATTGTGTTTCGGTTATCGAGCCCTTTCATTTGATACCCATTTCATAGCGGTTGCTGTGAAAATGATAAATCGCCATTTTATAACGTCCGCCATATTGGAATAAAAATGACAATTAATGAATCGTGCATTAAGAAAAGCAAATTAACTGTATTCAGGGTAAAGCGAAAAAAGCCAGCGCATGTCTCACGATAATGATAAAAGGTGTGGCCCTTAAGAGGGTGCGTGAGTTTAAATACTTAGGGCATATAGTCACTGAGGACTTAAAAGACGATGCTGATATAAAGAGAACGGAGGGCGTTGGCAGTCCGATGCAATATGTTGGCCCGCAGGTTTGCACGTTGTACAACACAAGTGAAAATAACTCTTTTAAAGGCTTTTTGCCAATCGTTGTACACGTGTAACACCATACTGCGGAAAAGGATTGCGTCCACGATGCGCAGAGTGCATGGGAGCGTCATCGGCATTCTGGGGGTTATCCGTGATAAGCCGTGTTGCGCATTGGGCGCACATTATGGCGCATTGGGTGCATGTACATTTGCATGTACCCGGTGCATGAGGTGAGTGCAACAGATATATGAATTAAAAAAAAAAACCTTTAATATTTTTGAACTAAGATAGCTTATAAGTTTGTATAATACTAACATAATATTGACCAAGGTCTGAATTAGAGTTTTTTTTTTAAATACGAAATTTAATAATATATTGTTTTTCAAAACCTTCGCGCTTCTTATTAAAACAGGATTTGGTCTAGAAAAGGACAAATATTTAGAATCAAATCAGTTACTGGGCAATGCTTGGTTTAAACGAAATGGTTTTTTTTTAAATTATGTTAAATAAAATAAATTTTAATGTTGAAGTATTTCTATCATCGATTTATTTGGAAAAATAAATGTTCTGCAGTTTTCTTTACAGCTGACCGTTGATCCAGCTGATGAAGGAGCTAACCCTGGCGAAGGCGGCAGGAGATCCGACCTGGCAACCGCGGGCAGATCCGAAGGAAGTGATACCGATCTGTTGAGAAAGTTTAAATGAATACCATATAAATGCACAAGTAGCTAAGACAAAGACCGAGTTAACATTATTAAAGTGTGCTTCAGAACGCCTCATTAGATTTAATAACTTTTATGATACGTACCAAGATAGCCCTGCCACTCCTGTTGACAGTGAGGGGACCACCGGAGTCACCGTTGCATGTGCTCCTGCCACCAGCACCGCTTACGCAAATGTTGGAGTCTGTGACGATGAGGGGGAAGGAAGACCTGCAGACGGCGTTAGTGATCACGGGCAGGGTAACGTGTCTCAGGCCTTGGCTGGTGGTGATGGCACCCGCAGAGCCTATAGTAATAAACGTGTTAATAAAGCACTTCAGTAGGTTAACAAGAACTAAAGAAATAGAAGGGCATATCAAAGTCTTCTTACTGTCAGCGGTACGACCGAAGCCGGATGCGATGGCGTTTTCACCGGCGAAGTTCTCGTTGAGCTGGCTACCACTGGGCAGAGCGATGACAGCGATGTTGTCTGTTGGTGACGAAATGTCGAAACAACGTATGTAAATGCTATTTTTAAATAAAGTGTAAGTGCAATATAGCGCAGTGCCTAGTTTTAATACGAGCAAACTTTGAGATTTTAAATAAATGTTGAGAATCTGTACTTATTAAGAAAGTAAACAATCATAAATATTATTATTTATTTACTTGAGAGACCAACGTTAGAGCCCAACCTGATCATGAGAACATCGTAACGGCTTGATCGGTAAATAGACTTCATGATTTTCAACTACAGTCAATTTAATATAAATGGACGTAAAATAATAAGTGATAAGGTTCACTATCATATTTTTTTTTTGGAAGCCATGTGATGTTAAATGTCACAATAAAGAATGGGCGTACGTAGATACATGTCCAACAAATGTTGTAGGTTATAATGAATATCTTTGAGACTTATAAAATAAAAATTGAGAATCGGTACATAATATATAATTCATGACTGACCGTAAATATTGAGATTTACTTACTATTGAGACCTACGTTAGAGTTCAATCTGATCATGGCCACATCGTTTCGGATCAAGCTAGGGTTCCAGCTTCCGTGCATAACAACATTGGAGGTAGACACCCTGGTACCACCAGAGAACAAACGGGTCGATCCAAGGACAACAGTGAAGCTACGGGCCTGGTTTTGACCGTCGAACCAGCAGTGAGCAGCGGTAATGACGCGGTTAGCTCTGACTAGGGAGCCTCCGCAGACACCCTGACCACCACTGAACTGAGCGAGGAGACCGGCCTACAAAGAATTACCGATATCAGTATATAGGACTTGTTTGAGACATCACTGTGTAATTATGTATTATGAAACTGATAAGCTACCTGGTGAGGGAACTGTCCGAGGTTTGATGCGGAACCACCGACGATTCTGGACTGGGTGTCTTCCTGCTCCTCAGCTAGACGGATTCTCTCGGCAGCCGCCACACCGATCTTAGACAAGTATCCGTAAGCGGTGATGTCTTCTAGATCGATGGCATCCTCGAGGTTGATGTATTTCGCGGAGCCGACCGCCGCCAGAGCCAATAGTGCCAGTGCCAGGAACTTCATGTTGTCAATAATACAAAATCTAATTAATATGAAATTGTGACGCAGGCGTATTTATATTGCAGTTTAAGATAATTTTAAGATAAAGCTTAATTAGTGTGATAATTTTGGTTTTATCAAGCGAAACTAATTATAAATCATAAGATTAGGATGATGATAATGTGATTGATGCAGTCCGAAAACAGGAGAAATAAATGTTAACTCCCTGCTTTAGACAGTTATACTTGTCTGCGACTCCGCCTTAAAGTTCATTAACACTGGAACTTTGGCCGACTTGAGGCTCTGGGCAAGTGATATTCAGTCAGCGGTAGCGTGGCGAAAGCGATTGTCAAACCGTCAAAATTTATGGGATTGACAAACGCGGTCGAAATGTTACGTGATCAATTCCTTCTAATAATATTATAAATGCGAAAGGAGCTCTGCCTGTCTGCTACACTTTCACGTCTAAACCACTGATATTGATTAAATTTGGTACTCTTAGACCCTGGAGAAGAACATGGGGTATTTTTTGTTTTGGAACGTGTTTTCTGTGTTCCGACTGTCACGCGGGCGAAGCCGTTGGCTGAATCTAGTTCCTTATATATTGGCATTCCGATATAATGTCACAGTCTGAGGCTTTTTAGTGTTTGAAGGCAAATCGGTCGAAACGTTGCTCATACCGGGGTGAGTAATAGATGATATAACAACAAAATCTCTAATATTTACAACATATAACAACGGAAGCTTTAATTTTATTTAATGTTACGATTAGTTAATATAGTAAACGATTGATATAATTTGAAAATAACTAATTTTTATAAGCATAATATACATTGAATATAAAATCGTTTGACATAACACACATTAAATATAAAATCGTTTGATATACCACTCAAAATATATAAAAAAACATAGCTAGTAACTGATTACCACCTGCGCTAAGATAGTTCGACGGAGCCCCTTTAAAAAAAAACCACGAAGGCTAAGGCGGGAGCGAAGCGGAGCGGAGGAACATATTGCCAACCTAGGTTGGCAATATGTTGAAATTCTGTTAACAGTGAAAAAAATCATTATTGATATTGGTTTTTCATTAGGAGGCGTAATGACTTAAGTAATAATTTCAGGACGTCAAAAAATATTCTGGTTCGAAGTACCTTTTTTTTCTATAATAAATAACTACAGAAGAATTAAAAAAAAAACAAATCTTATTAATAATAAAGATTTTCAATCTAATAAAATCGATATAATAATTCCTATTGAATTAAAATAAATAATTTCTCTGATTTGAGTAGGTAGTTGGAGTTTTTCAGGCTAAAGTGGACATTGACAAAATAATACCTACAATAATAATAAAACTAAACTAAACCAATTAAATATATTGACTTGGCTCGCGAGGTTGTCGACATGTGGAATGTGGACTCAGCAATCATTGTACCGATAGTTGTGTCAGCCAATGGCTTAATAGCCACGAGCCTCGACCAGCACCTCAGGAGGCTCTCGTTAGGCAGCTGGATCAAGGGCCTGATTCAGAAAGCGGTACTTCTGGACACGGCTCGTATTGTTAGGAGGTTCCTCTCTCTTGAGCCCTGACCGCCGGTAGCTTGGACCCTGTGCCCGATACCGGTGGGCTACTATTTTTATATTTTTAAATGTTTTTTTTATTTTATATTTTTGAAGAAATATTTAAAAATGTAAGAAAAAGTTAAAAAAAAAAATGAATAAAACGGAATAAAACTAAAACAAAAACACGAAAAAAAACTAAAACAAAACTTGTATGAGGGCAGCAACAAAGGGCCCACGTTTAGTTAGCAGCGCCCGCCGAGACTCAGAGGCCCTGGAATCATTCGTCGACACGATAGTAATATACAAGGAGTGTACAGGCATCAGTGACGAATATGCGCATCGCGGCCTATATGATCCTAGAAAGGGAGGCAGCTGTGTGGTTTTGTGGCATAAAATCTTCAGTGACGTCATGGGAAGACGCGCTACAGAGACTTCGCGCCATGTTCGGTGTAGCCCGACCGACACACAAAATATTCCGGGAAATATTTACAGCGGGACAAACGGAGGAACGCACGGAGGTCTTCGTTGCTCGCCTTTGCGCGCTTATTGCTAAAGTCCATATGAAGTCATAAATGAAATGGAAGTCGACATGATTTACGGGTACTACATAGACGAATAAGAAAATGGGAAACTCGTGAATCGATCGAGAATATGGAAACATTGATCGAGAAGGGGCGAAACATATAAAAATCTCTCTCCGAGGTGTCGACCGACGCACGTGGGCCCGCCGCTAGCGCTGATAAGCCTCGCGCGCCGCCACCGCAGCCCCGGCCTCCGCCGACACCCGCGCGCACTCCCACCATCTCCGCGACGAGCGCGCCGGCGCCAGAGAACTTAATTGCCGTAAAAGCACGTACATACACGTGACTCTTGTAGAAATATTAAAAATAAATCCGATACAAGTGCAACTACCGAGTCCAATGTGATGTGTGGGCTGTGGCGCTATAGGTGTAATTAGATCTAGTTGCGCTAAGTGTTCGGTAAATCCGATTTCTATTGTCGAGTTCACCATGTTGAGCCCGAAGTTATGGCCAGAAGTCTTTATCATCAATCAATTCATCCGATTTGCATTGAACACCTCAATAACCAAAGCAGCTTACTTAACATTTGCTCGTGAATTCCGCTCACCTATTGCAGTACAGAGTGATCTTTCAATTGTGATAGAGGCTGAAAACTATGTTCCACAGATTACGCCGTATCTAGTGAAGTTAGCGGAGACACTCAGCAATAGTAAGGAGAGCATTGAGCGACAGCAAGACCTCCGTAAGGCTGTCAAAGACAAGACACGAAAGGCTGAGGAGTTTGCCGTCGGTGATGTTGTCCTGATGAATACGCACGTGCTTAGCACTGCTGCTAAAGGACTCAGCTTTAAGCTCATGCCTAAAGGGACGGCCAACTACTTACCTTTTAACGTTCCTTGGTTCACCGGATGAAGTCATTGGGAAGCACCACGTTTCGGCGTTGAGGAGATATCATTCTCGGAATGGTGAATGGCCTGAAGTTCCGCAGCTGGTTACTCCTAAGCTTTCTCGTGGTAGGCTGCGTAAGAAACGTGTCATTGTTGACGTTTGGCAAACGGTGTTGGCACCAATGTTTGGTCAAAAGGGGAGTATGTAGGAGGGCATAGCAACAAATGGCCTACACTTAGTTAGCAGCGAGCGTAAGTGGGTACAAAACAGCTTGCCGCCCCACGCCACCAGTCCGGCTCGCATCGTTGGCGCATACGGTGACATTTTTTTTAAATTCCGCTAGAACTGTGACAGTAAAATTTGTTTGTGCACCATACATCATCCACTCGATAAATTAGTTACCTGTCCTACTAGAAACTTAAATTTATTTTAATTCTGAATTAGGTTTTTTAACTTCTAACTAAAAAAATCCGGATGATTCTTGCGTAACTTTGTTTTGTCTTTGTTTAGTCGCTATTATAGTACATGTGTGCCACTTTAAAATTGTTAAATAATTTCAACCGTGTTACCCTAAGCTCATTAGCTCAATTTTATTGCAAATATACTCGTAATATTGCATGTCATCAGTTTGTATTAAAAGTATTGTTTTAATCCTGAGACAATAAACAGTTTCGATTGATAACATAACATATTATCGCGTTAGTTAGGTTTTACCAAAAAATTATCAAAATGTAGACTATAAATACGCATCACGAAAAATGATAAGTCAGTTAGATACATCAATATCGGCAACATGAAGTTCTTGGCACTGTCACTATTGGCTCTAGCAGCGGTTGGCTCCGCTAAATACATCAACCTCGAGGATGCCATCGATCTAGAAGACATCACTGCTTACGGCTACTTGTCTAAAATCGGTGTGGCGGCTGCCGAGAGAATCCGCCTAGCTGAGGAGCAGGAAAACACCCACTCCAGAATTGTCGGTGGCCTCAAGCATCGGACAGTTCCCTCACTAGGTAACTCATGAGTTCCATCATACATAATTGCACTGTGATGTCTTTTATAAGTTCTATCAATGATTTCGGTGATTCTTTGCAGGCCGGTCTCCTCGCTCAGTTCAGTGGTGGTCAGGGTGTCTGCGGAGGCTCCCTAGTCAGAGCTAACCGCGTCATTACCGCTGCTCACTGCTGGTTCGACAGTCAAAACCAGTCCCGTAGCTTCACTGTTGTCCTTGGATCGAACCGTTTGTTCTCTGGTGGTACCAGGGTGTCTACCTCTAATGTTGTTATACAGGAAGCTGGAACCCTAGCTTGATCCGGAACGATGTTGCCATGATCAGATTGAACTCTAACGTTGGTCTCTCAAGTAAGTAATAAATCTCAATATTTACGGTCAGTCATGAATTATATATTATGTACCGATTCTCAATCTTTATGTTATAAGTCTCAAAGAAATTAATTATTACCTACAACATTTCATTTAAATATATTAAAGTAGTATTTTGATTCGTCACATAAAACAAATCATAAAATATCTGTGTACCAACAGACAACATCGCTGTCATCGCTCTGCCCAGTGTTAGCCAGCTCAATGAGAACATCGCCGGTGAAAATGCCATCGCATCCGGTTTCGGTCGTACCGCTGACAGTAAGATATGCCTTTCTATTTCTTTAGTTTTTGTTAACCTACTGAAGTGCTTTATTAACACGTTTATTACCATAGGTTCTGCGGGTGCCATCACCACCAGCCAGGGCCTAAGCCACGTTACCCTGCCTGTGATCACGAACGCCGTCTGCAGGTCTTCCTTCCCTCTCATCGTCACAGACTCCAACATTTGCTCAAGCGGTGCTGGTGGCAGAAGCACATGCAACGGTGACTCTGGTGGTCCCCTCACTGTCAACAGGAGTGGCAGGCCTATCTTGGTACGTACCATAAAAATAATGAGAATGTGTTATTTTAAAATTTAATGAAGGATACTTAAATAATATAACTGAGTCTTTGTCTTAGCTACTTGTACGTTGTTTTGATACTAATTTAAACTTTCCCAACAGATCGGTATCACTTCCTTCGGGTCTGCCCGCGGTTGCCAGGTCGGATCTCCTGCCGCCTTCGCCAGGGTTAGCTCCTTCATCGGCTGGATTAATGGTCAGCTGTAAACTTCAGAATCTTGCAAATCTCACAAAATTACCAAACGCTTTTACGATTTTTTTATTAATAAATAAAATGTTATAATTTCAAAATGAGTTTACTTATCGTCCTTATTTGACCATTCTCCTGACCAAACTTAACTTTATGGCGTTCAATCTCAGCAGATACTATATAAGATATCAGCGCGGTCACACATACACTTACGACTAGGGCATGTTATAATATTCACAGTAATAACTTCTGAGTGAATCTGCAGCTTCGACGACAGTGAACTCGTGGGCAGACCCTCATGGAAGGACACGCAGCAACTTGCCGACCATGTCTGGCAACAAAGCGTACGTCAAGCTAAGTGGGAGATTGTCCCAAGACGACCGTGCGGGCACTGGATGTGTTCCTGCCGTCTGAAACAAGATGAATATTTAACTGTTTGGTACATCTTTAGGACGCCCGAAAATATTCATACAGGATAGCTGTACAAAGAAACTCCAAAGGGCGTTAAACCAATGATTCCACCGCGTTCCCCGCATGTTTCCACGCGGAAAGTTTGAAATATCGAACCTGGCGACACAACATCAAATTAATTCAAACCACCAACTGATTGAATGTTGCTTGCACGTAAACTTCATAAACTTCTTCTGTCAAAATATTTAAAAAAATTTTTTTACTGCTCAAAATTATATAATGCCCCCAAATTAATTGGTATGCCCCCAAATATAGTTAAACATACTTATTCAATAGACTATTTATGAACATGTCCATAATTGTGCAATAGAGATAGCACTAGAAAGTTTTGGCACTCGGAAGGTAACAAAAAAAAGGACAAGTGCGAGTTAGACTCGCGCACCTAGGGTTCCGATCGAGTCTTGATTTTTTTACGAGTATACATTATCTACGGATACATCAATGTACGTCACGGTCATTTCTTCAGCCTAAAATATAAGTTTGTATTCTCATTTTTTTTTATATTATGAAAGAACAAATTCCTTTTTTTTCCTGTTCTTATACTGTGAGAACTATCATGGCATTTTTTTTAGGTTTTGATTCCCTTGCGAGCGTCAAATAATGCGCCATAAACGGAGGTTAAACGGCCTTATCTTTAGATTGCGTTGAATTAGAAGTTTGGTTTTTTTAAGAGAAGAGGTAGCTGTTCTGAATACTTGGAGTTATTTTCTTGCTTTATTCCTTTACGCGTTCCTGAGAAAAAATATCTAGACAGACGGACAACAAAGTGATCCTATAAGGGTTCCGTTTTTCCGACTGAGGTACGGAACCCTAAAAAACATTTAATCATATTTGAAATATGAATGTCATAAAACTATTTCCTCTTTAGACGTCTCAAAAAGCACAAAAGAATTACATGAGGACTTGTCTTTTGCCGCGTTCGTTGGGAGTGGAGAAAGACCGGTTGGAATTTTACTTTTCAACTCCATGCCCCCCTTTGCAAAATAGGAATTTACTGCGTTAACTTAATCTTGAAGGGATGCGCTGAGCAAACTATTGATGATACATAAAAGTAATGTACTACATGATTAAATAACTTATTATTACCTATAAAAAGTCTGCAGGTATGTCTAACAATTATGGTTAATTCACAATGACCACTTTTTGTTCAGTCTGTTGTTTTCGAATATAAAGGTGTGTAAAGGGATGCCTTTTTAGGGGAGGACATTATTGCTTGCTTCAATTTACGTGGAAATTGGTATGAACAAACTAAAAGTGGTATAATTGAAAAAGATCTAATAATACTTTTATTTAAAACATATAAAATAACCTTTTCGAGGTTTCAACGAACAGATTTTGATTTAATAATACTTTTATGTTATCAAATTCGTTAATTCATTTTGGAACTTACGTCTTTTTATTCCGAGCTGCACTATTATTGCCGTAATTTCTTGTTTTACTTTGCAAAAGTATTAAATAGAGAGATGCAAATTTTGCATCTCTCTCGTTTGCTCAGTTCTTCAGATGCTCCGTGGAGCTCTTCGAGGCAGGATCTGTGTCACTTGTTTGCAAATCGGAGCTGTCAGATTTTGATATAATTGTTTCAACAGCAAATGCTAGTACTTCAAAATTAAATATAATGTTAAAAAAGTGTCTGTAGTATGTGAATGTGTTTTCCTATAAAACTGTCAACATAATATTTTTCTAGCCGTGCTAACTTTTGATTTATGTATAAAAATTGAAAAACTAAATAACGTCGTTGGAAGTTTACATCTGAGGGTGATAATGAACTCGTTTTCCAGGAAATGAATAGCAACCGCTTGATAAAATTAGCAACTCCTCCCCACCACTTTCACTTGTATGTAGGTTCAGGATCTTTTAATATTTAAATCTCACAAAGCAATATTGAGTTAAAATTTTATTTTCTACGTTAGAGTGTCTATTTTGTTGCGATAATCTCACATTTAATCTCAAGAAACATGCTAAAATCAATGTTTTCATTTTAGGATTGAAATACGTCAAACATCAATGTGTCAAGAATGTTGAAAATGTCTAGAAACAGCAAGCCTTAAGAATGTTAATAGTCGCGTTTGAATTGTAAAAAAAATTGTTAAGTAAACTACTAGGTTCTTCCCCCGACTTGTCTGCTTGAGTTTCAGAAGTTAATCAATATTATTTTGTAATAGTTGTTTGGTAACAGTTACCATATTATAGTAAAAATAAAATACTAACTAAGTACAATTTAATTTACAACATCTTCATTATAAAGCCATAAGTTAGTTAACTGTATGCCAATTTTGGACGGTTATTGTCACATTTTCAACATCTCATTGGATAATTACACTTCTGGACACATCTATTGGCCCACCTTAGAGTTTAGGTTTCGATGGCCCCTACCGAAATATGATTGCTAGATTGTACAAAAACTGTTGATGCAGTTTTAAACCTGATACATTTTACCATCTTTTTCGATCGTATTGTTTTAAATTTGAATTCAGAATACCATACGGCATGGAGCTACGCCTAACAAGTCGGATATGCGCCTTGTTAAAGGCAATTGATTTTTGAATAAAAAACATGTTTTATCAAATAAAGGTTTAATTTAATAACGCGTGTTGCCTCCATGGGCATCTACCACAGCTCTCATACGATTAGGCATAGAGTTTATCAACCGCTCTATGCAATTTTGAGGGATCATCTCCCATTCCTCTTCTATGGCAGTTTTCAACTCCTGCATCGTCTGGGCAACTGGCTGACGAGCCCTAACACGTCTTTTTAGCTCGTCCCACATGTGCTCAATGGGGTTCATGTCTGGGCTTCTGGCTGGCCAGTCCATAACTGTGATGTTCACATCCCGAAGATATTCCCTGACGATGCCGGCCGCATGGGCTCTTGCATTATCATGCATAAAAAGGAAATTTGGGCCCACATAGTCCGCGTATGGTATCACGTGAGGTTCTAAGCACTCACGAATGTACCTTTCAGCATTTAATGTTGGCAGCCGTGGTCCTGTAACAACCTCAAGTTGAGTTTTGCCGCTCGCGGATATACCGCCCCAGACAGTCCATGAGCCACCGCCATAAGCAACCCTCTCTTCAAAGCAGCATTGTGCGAAACGCTCTCCCTTACGTCGGTAGACCTTCTTCCTTCCATCATTGCCATGTAACACAATTTTAGACTCATCAGAAAAGAGTACACGGCTCCAATCTTGCTGTGTCCAATTTAAATGACTGCGTGCGAAATGAAGGCGCGCTGTTCGGTGGGCTCGCGTTAGTTTGGGCCCATTAGCTGGCTTGTGTGGTACCATATCGCGTTCTTTTAACCTTCTCCGAACAGTTCGAGCGCTCACAGATACTCCGTGGAAGTCGCGAAGTTGGTTTTGTATCTCAATGGAGGTAAGGTGACGATTTCTCAAGCTGGTCGTCACGATGAATCGATCCTGCCTTTCAGTTGTGACCCGAGATCGTGGCCTTCCTTGGCGACGAACAAAGCCGCCAGTCTCTAGGTACCTCCGATAAACATTTCGGACCGCAGATCGACTTAAATTAAGTTGAGCACTCACGTTTCTTTGGCTGTGTCCGGCCTGAATAAGTGCCACAGCTTGGGCGGCGACTTCAGGTGAAGTATCCATAGATTATTGATAGAACCTCACCTTAATGTTAAGAATAAGTAATGTTTGTTGCAAAACCAAAGATATCAATCACTTTTTCAAGAATTAAATCCAAGTAAACCAATAAAACCAAGTTTTCTTAGTATTCGATTGTTTGATATCAACAAACAGGCTCCAAATTGTCTTTTGTTTCTTTAAATTCTGTGTTCGAAATTCAAAAAAAGACTATTGAATGAAATTGTGAATGTGCCAGGTTCAAAACTGCATAAAAACTTTTTGCTCGACCTAATATAAAATTTTAGCTAGGACCAAACGAAACTGATAATACAAGGTGGGCCAATAGATGTGTGTGTGTGTGTGTGTGATGTGTGTTGACAAGTGTCAATCGCTACGAAGCGTTTCGATTTCGATAGCGTTGGCGTGACGAAGGATCGCTTCGGCTTCGATTCGATGCCGCTTGTCAATATTTAGCGATTGCGCCTGTTCAATAAAAACTATTGTTCTAGTTTATGGTTTTCGATGACGGACATGTCAAACTTGGTTCAAAACATTATTTTATATTGCGAAATTGATAATTTTATTGGCAAAATTGAACCGACTGTCAACAAAATCCTATACTAAATAATAATAATCTAGGTAAGTGAATCGTTTGTGCATAATTTAAAAGCGGTGATTAAACTTTTTTTGTGAAACCAATTTTTTCTAAGTTTCTGCCTGTTTATTTTATAGAAAGAAAAGGAATAAGTGGAGCTTGGTTTCGTCTTTTCACTGAAGCCTGGAAGGTAAAACGTTGTAAGTTGCTGGTTCTAACCCAATATATGTAAGTGAATTTTATAAACGCAATAGTCCATCGTATATTCAGTATTGATTCGCATAGTGCGTGTTAAGCGTGCTATTGGTACACTGCTGATGATGATGATCCCTTCGGGGAATAGGTAAGTTGATAATGGTTGCGTTCCGTTACCTTCGTAACTACTATTTAAACAAGTTGTAAAAGGGTGCTAGTTTTAAAGATTAGATTAATTGCAAAGTCAGGAATCCCATTCTTCTGAATTGTAACCATTTCTGTCTTTCCTTCCGTGTTGCAGTTATGCATCTCAGAACCATTTTCCCGAAAAACCTTGAACATGAAAAACCTTTGTAAAATTGTATTGTTTTTCAGGTGTACGCCACCATCACCTGAACCAATCGTGCCAACCATCTCTACCATAAGTACACCAGCCAGTCAGTAATGATACTAGTGCTACTACAAATATCGTCAAAAAACGTTTATTAATGACAGCAAGAATAACCTCTAATAGAAACTACAGGTTTTTCATTCCTGGACACCTAATTATTTTCATACAATGCATTTGAAGTGGATACTTTAAGAAAACATCGATATTAAGGGTTTAGTTTACTTTATATAGGTACCTTTTAATTATTATTTTGTAAATAAATATAAAAAAATAAATGTTTAATTTTATTCATGCTGCATAGTTATTTGTAATGTGCATAAAAATATCATTCCATTCAACATTCAATCTAGTTCAGTCATTCCTTAATAGTCTACCTGGACCTCTAGGGGTCTACATAGATTTGCATCGGAGTGCGTGACCGATAAATGGGGGCCACGATACTGGATCCCATTTATGCAGTTCGACACTCACTTAATAATATTGTTGTATATATATGTATTTGTTTAGAAGTATAGAACCGAATGAAACAATATGTATGTAAAATTAACATTAAAACAGCGGGGAGGGTCCACTCAAAATAGAAAATTCTCCAAGCGTACAATGCGACAACAAAGTTTGTGGACCGCTGTGTTAGAACACAGCGGTCCACAAACTTGGCCAAATTCTACGATATGGCGACGACAAATATTGTCGTCGCCATATCGTACAATTTGACAATTTCATGTTGTGACCGCTTCAATCCTAACTTGGACAACAGGGTTTAAAGGAACCTAACATGAATTGTATGATGCCATCCAACTTGAAGCTATTTAACCTATCCGTGTCGGGGTGCCCTAAGTTCCCTCAAATGTAACCTAAACTA
>NDFZ01002068.1:0-16254 GCA_002192655.3 Mamestra configurata | reverse complement strand
TTTCGACTAGTAAAATTTTTAGTCACACAAGAAACTCAACTAATTTTATTACTAAATTATATTACCAATTGTTGACGAGCCGCTAAATAAATTTCATCGCCAAATACATATTACCGTGGTAGGTGATATTAAAAAACGCCCTACAGCATCCAAACCCTTCGATACTCATACTAGAACAGCTGTGCAAGTTTCAAAATATAATTTAGAAAATGATATAATAAATGTTATTAAGGAATACGTCAACCCTTAAGTTAAAACGGCCCTGCTCATAAACCCTACTTTAGATATGTATGATATTATACCGATTATTCAAGATAAGTTCAAAAGTTCATCAATGAACTTGGTGCTAACTAAACGGGAGGTTGAAAACGTTAAGGAATACTTGAATCAACAGGAAATAATAAGACATTACCACGATGGAAAAACCAATCATCGCGGAATAAATGAATGCTTCTTAGCTCTTTCATCTCGTTATTACTGGCCAAAAATGAGAGATGAGATCACTAAATTCATTAACAACTGTACTGTCTGTGGTCGGGCNATGAGAGATGAGATCACTAAATTCATTAACAACTGTACTGTCTGTGGTCGGGCCAAGTATGATCGTCATCCCATCAAACAAAAATTTAATATCGTACCCCCAGCTAGTAAACCCTTTGAAATTGTTCACATTGATTTATTAACAATCCAGTCTGAGAAATATCTAACGATTGTAGATGTATTCTCTAAATACGCTCAAGCGTATCATATACGCGATGGTACGGCGGTTAGTATACTGCAAGCTTTACTAAAATTTTGCACACACCATGGCTTACCTCTAACTATCGTGTCAGACACTGGAACAGAATTTAGTAATCAGTTATTCAGTGAGTTCATTAATATGCATAAGATAATTCATCATAAAACTCTAGCACATGCCCCAAATTCTAATGGAATCGTGGAGCGTTTTCATTCGACCTTATTAGAGCATCTACGCATTCTAAGGTTGTCACACAAGAGGGAAGACATTACAAATCTTATTCCCTATGGTGTATTAGCGTATAACAGCACCATCCATAGTTTTACTAAATGTCGACCGTTCGATATTATCACCGGACATTTTGACCCCCGAGATCCTTTTGAAGTAGATTTAAGTAACCACCTCTTGCAACAGTATACCCAAAGTCATAAGGAAAAGATGAAACAAGTTTACGATTTAATAAACGAATCCTCCCTCGTAGATCGTACGAATATTATAGAAAACCGCAACAAAACTCGCGAACCGGAAGTTGAATATGATCCCCAGCAACGTATTTTTGTGAGCAACCCCTTAGCCAGCCGCCAAAAAGTAGCCCCAAGATATACCCAAGACACCGTATTAGCAGACCTACCCATACACATTTACACCTCTAGAAAGCGAGGCCCCGTCGCTAAAAGCCGGCTTAAGCAAGTCCCTAAAAGCGCTAAATTGTTTCAGGGTGCTATTGGTCCTGATTGCTCCTTTGACAGCAGCCCAGGAAATAAGTCAGGAGAAAACACTTGAAAGCCTTGATGATGGTCCCGGAATATTACCATTTCGCCTTGGAGCAACTAAACTCATAACTCACTATCATACGTTTTTACAGTACATTCAGATTAAAGACATCGATGAAAAGATTAGGTTATTACAGGATCAATTAGATAGTTATAAGCATAAGTTAGATAATAGTACGTACATGCTATGTGAGCTTCAATTAGATTTCCTTTCTAAAAAGCTGTTTGATGTAACGCGTCACTTAGAAACCTTAAAACCCGGTCGTATAAAGCGAGGTCTCATTGACGGTTTAGGCTCCGTAATAAAAAGCGTAACCGGAAACTTAGATTATTCGGATGCCATTCAATACGATAATACTATAAAAAATCTACGGGATAACCAAGACGAAATTACTGAAGAATTAAATAACCATATATAAGTAAAGAGTGGATGGTTCAGCATTCTTATATCATTACACAGTTAGTAGCTAATCAAGTAAAAAATAATGAGACTTTAAAGTCATTACTAGATAAGGAATCCCATAAAAATGGTGATCTTATAAGATTCGCAAAGTTTGGTCAATATCTAACTATTTTAACTGAAAATGTTGATGCAATTCAAAACGAGTTAATTAGAGTAGAGAACATGCTAGCATTTATTCATAGTTCTAGTTCACATCATTCCATGATTTCTATTGAAGTTTTACGTCATATGGTTGTACGGTTAATTAAGATTTATGGTAAGGAAAAAGTATTAGATTTAGAACTTAGATAATATTATGACATAATTAAACCAGGCTATTACTATTCGGGTAGCCAAATAGTAGTTATATTCAAATTGCCAATATTTGCTGAAGAAATTTATGATCTTTATAGGTTGTCAATAGCTCCTAACAAATTCAGGCAGGCCCTTATCCCTCCTTATCCTTTGATTGCAACTGGCAGGAAAGGTTTTGTGTACATAGAGGCTGAATGCCCGAAGTATAATCAATGTTACCTCTGCGGAGACAAGATGAATCATCACCTGCGGCAGCATCCTGGTTGTATACAGAATCTCATCAAGAATCAAACATACGACGCAACTTGCAAAATTGCAGCTATAACACTATTAAGAATATCTATGGAGGAGTTGGACGAGAAACACTATGTTCTGTCATTCCCAAATGCAACAAGAGTACACACTCTCTGCGGACGAGAAGATTACATCATACTGAATGGTAGCTATCTAGCAACTATCAATTGCTTCCTGTATACTTCTGAATTCACAATCACCAATCTTAATGACCACGTGGAGGGACAACCTGTAAGAATAACAAAACTACACTACAGGACAGATACGCAGATGGAAGTAACGCAAGTTAATCTCAATTCGATAGATCTGAACAAATTACATGATGCCCAGTATAAAGTTCTGTCCCAGCCTCCATTGCAGATACAACCAATCCAATCGGAATATCTATATCATACAACAATCCCGTTTTACACCATTATTACGGGAACACTGCTACTTGCTATAGTAATCATCCTGAAACGTGAGATGTGCAAGCCCAAGACTACCGAGGAGCCCGCTGAAGATAAAGTAGTATATGCAGTACCTGGGGAAGCTGGAGCATCGAAGACTCACTCAGCAATATTTTCTCAGTTCAAACTTCAAATATAATTGCTGATCTGACGGCGGAGGTGTTATAGTATGTAATACTATATAAATTGCAAGCGTGCAGTGACCTCGTTAAGGCACGTAGAAACAACATGCGCTTCACATCCGAACCGCTGACGCTGCGCCCATGGCTTGCGTCATTCGATGCAGTTGTTTACCGGATGCCCATTTACCTAATATTAATAAAATATTCATAATTCATTCTGTATCTAATATCGATCGGAATAGCATTCCACTATTGTACTAGTTTAGTAATAAATTTTATTCTGTAATTTTCCTTTGGTTAAAGTTAGTTAAAAATCATTTTGGTTTGTTTTTGGGTCCTCCGACGACGCGACGTACATAATTTCCGTGAGGGGTATTTTTATCTTTAACAGTAGGTGTAAAGTAATCGCCATAACAAAGATGTTAATCGCTGTGTTAATTTGGCAAACAATATCGTTCTCCTGGCAAATCAAATACACTTGTATTCCTATCCTTGAGGGCTCGTTTCTCAATTTTTCCAACAATAATTCTGCACCTCATTCAGTGTGTCATGGTCTTCCGAAATGTATGTATGTAAGTATTTCTACCAAAAACTCTTCAATACAAAATCTTCAGTCAGATGCAAACAAGAATTCATACATCTCTAAACCTAGGTACATTAGTATGAATGGCTCGTATTTATTCTGATTGCTACTGGGTTTGGTTCGACTCAACTGACGCCTTTGGGTAAACAGTAAACTGACGAATGAAGAATGCACTAAACTTTTTCAATTCCTTGCTTTTCAACAGAAGTGGTTTCTTATTCGTTATTTTGCCGGATAAATGTTGCAATCATAGTCATAATTTCTATTTATCAACGATAGAAAAAACGTAGATGTAGGTACTAACTGTTACTAGATATTATGTATGTCAAAATTTTTATTTTGTTAATAAATAGGTTAACAAATATTATAGTTTTTGTTTCTGCAAAATTTAAACAATATACATACAGGTGTCGGTGGGGAAAGTTCATCCGCTATTAAAAGTATATATATGTATTTTGTTAGTATTATGTATATTATCTGTATATTCTTTCCGAAATGTTAAAATTCAATTTTGTACCTTAATTTTATTTATTGTACACCTACCACAGTATAGTCTTTATCACCCAAAGGTTGACTGGTAGAGAATGCCTTGATGCATTAAGTCCACCCATGTACCACTATTGTACATAAAGTTTAAATAAATAAATAAAAGTGTAGATTCTGCGACCAGACTTGTAATATGTCTGGTGAGCAATAGCTTGATGATTGTTATGCTTTTGTATGTGTACTGATCACGCAGATAAACTTTGATCGAACCATTAACAATTTTTGTGACGTCAGCTCTAAATCATATCTGGTGATTTAATCGTCACCACAACACCTTAAGTTTCATGAAACAATAAAAAATAAAAAGGAATTATTTAGTTTGATTTTCGTAGAAAAGTAAAACTGTATTATAATAGAGGATAAAAAAGTTTGTATTGTATTATAACATAGTTTCTAAGAAGTAGATAAGGCAGACTATTGTCGCTTCATTGACTAAGTTTATGTGCGAATTCAGCCCACGCGATATTTGATCTAATGTATAGACAACAATAAACCAAGTGGGCGTTTAATTGTTAATCTATCATCCCTGTTTAGTTTTGTCATCTATATTTGGTAACATTGTTATTCTTTAGTAGGTAGATATCTATTTTGGTATTGTAATTATGTTAACGTAACCTGTCATCATTTATGAATATAAAATCATTTGACTTTTAAATTTATCATAAGATTTATGAATCACCGAGCGATATGTTTTTTTTTTATCTTTGCTTGTAGCCCTGGGGGTTTAAAATGTCAGTAGCATGAAGTCCTGGGTTCGATTCCGGTTTATGTAAATTTTTAAAAGGTTAACCCTATTGTAATTATAATAATTTAAAATTACCGCATTACATTTTCAAACAAAAATTTTTTTTATTAGTCGTTGTTTCGACTGTCAGATATTCTATAAAACCAGTTGTATATAATATTTTGTTTCTCCACAGATAAGCTTGATAAGTAATTGACATCTCGTTTAATATTTACTACAAACCCTTACATGGCATAGGATGTCCCAAAATTAACGCAAAATTTGAATTTTTCGCCATTTGTGCAGTAAAGTTTGGCAACTTCAAAAATATAACAATTTGATAGCTTTAAATTTAGGGTTACTTAAAATGGACTATCACTTGAGAGAGCAGCGGTTTTGTTGAACAATAATTTGACAACAATGTTATGTTTGGTGGTCAAGTTCAGAAAACCTATAATTTTAAATCTGGTTTAACACCACTGGATTTCTTTTTATTTGAAATCAAAGGTCTATAAAGGTGTACATAGCAAACAAGCCCACAACCACCAGTGCATTGAAGGAGGCAAAATCGTAATGGAAAATTTCGATAAAATAATGAGTAAGTACGCAAAGCCCTGGAGACTATTTGCTCTTTGTGATTCCATACATAACCTTATCCTGTGTACTTTGTGGTTTAATAAAAAAAATAGCAATATAAAAGAACTGTGTTTTATAGTTTCAAAATATAAAATAAATCAAATGTTGCGTAAATTTTAGGACACCCTTTATAACAAATAGTCCAAGCTCGCTATATTGTTACGTTAAAAAAAGACACACGTTAAGATTCTTGGACTTTCAAATCAATGACACGAAACGAAGTATAATTAAATATAATTTTAAGAAAAAATGCGGGACCCATCTAGTTAATAACTTAGTTGAGACGTTTTTACTGTGACCGTTTTTAATTTTATAATATAGCCTTTAAAAAATTACCCTAATAAAATTATTTGGGGAATTGATTAATCAAGTGAAAAATACGCTCCATAAATTTGTACTCTAGAGCTTTTAAAATCAGTGAATAAGCGAGATGAAACAAAACAAACATTGTTTTATTGTTGGAACAATAATATAATTGGAAGGTTCCCAATTAGTTTTATGCTGAAAATGCCTGAAATTTGTTATACCGAGAAAGCTTTACAAGAACTTAGTTGTGATTTTTGTATGTTACATTAACGTTCGGTGAACATGTTAGACGTGTGCATTTTAAATAGACAAACTCATGAGCGAACTTCACATTTCACCGCAGAAGTATCTAAGCTCTAAAACCTATGATCTCGGAGATTGCTTGAAAAAAAATATTCAAAAGCGCCACGCTTTAGGTCATTCAAAAACAGTGTAAATGGTTAAATTGAAAAAAATGCTGCAATTGTCAAGGTTGGTTGGTCAAAGAAATGATGCTATTTGCACGTTCCTACGCGTAGATTCTGCGGGGAAGAACGTGAAGGAATCTCCACGGACACTCTTTTAAATCCATACTTTTTAACAATGTTTACATCATTCGTGTTGAAATTATAGATATATCTGAGAACGATGTAGAAAGAAGTGCTGCCGTGCACGATAAAAGCGTCCGGAGTAAAAAACACAAATAATTAATTTGCAGCTTAGCTGATTTATTATTCAATTGTACGTACTTATATATGTAACAAACTTGTCTTTAATCTTATCTCTATGTACACAATATTGGTCTGTATACATTCAACAAAGCTCAATTTTCTAAACGACCGTTAATCTTATCAACGTTTATTTATTCTTCATTCTTTGTTCGTCCTTCTTACTATGACCTGCCGTTGCCATTACAATTCCGTTGTACCTCCATCTCCTTCCCACACCGAAATCATGATAGGTTAATGATGGTTAGGGGATTGTACGTCAATGACAGGCGAAGACTACTACTCTTTTGTCAACTCTTCTATTCTCCAAGGTCAAAAAAAAATCATCAATATCGTTTTGACAACAAGAGTTGACAAAAGACAAAAGAGAAGTAGACGCAGCCTGGCATTGACACTGCCTCACCAAGAATTTGATGGTAAAATGTAACATCGATCCATTTTCCAAGAACCAAACTATCGTGTGAAAGAACTTCATGCCTGCAAGTTTGTTGTACTTTCTTTGATTAAAATCTTACAAGCACTGGCTAGTAAATACGAACTTCTACGAACTGATTCCTTAGTGAATAGGTACGTGCGTGATTGAAAATATTTTCATCAACAACATATTTTTCAATGTAAGTCTTATATTTGTTGGAGGTAGATTAAACTACACATTTATTTATTTATTTATTTGGATCTCCAATAAAGGATTCACAGAACAACATAATTCAGGTGGTTCATTTACGTGTGCTCTTTCAGTTATAGGAGACCACAGCATGCACATAACTAGGTAACTAGGTTTACAAAACAGAATAATATTACATTCACAGAATTAAATTAAAAATAGGGTAAAATCATTCCATTACATAAAATTAATTAAATAAAATCATTAATTTAAATTAGATTAAATTATTCCAATAGATTAAATAAATATTATTCTAGTAAATTAAATTAAATTGCTTCATTCACATAATCAGCTTTATGTAACACTGATAAACGAATTCCCTACAGAAAATTAAAACTAAGAATTTATTGTGTCTGCAACCTTATCATATGGTTATATTTTTTTTTGTTTAAGGGCAGTGTTTTCAATATTCAGATAACTTTTATCCGAATAATAAAAATTGAGGTTTAACAGTTTTTGTACGAGAAATATGTAAAACAGCCATATTTATTCTTCAGTTAAAAGTTATCTAACTTTTAAAAAATCAGCCCTAAATGAGGCAAAATCTAAAAATTCATTTTAAATAGTTAGGCTGCCTGTCCATTGACGTGGAGTAAGGTAGCGGAGTGGAGCGAGGGAGTAATGCGGAGCGGAGTTGCGGACTGTCTCTGTCCATTAATGCGAAGCGAGATAGTGCGGAGCGTAGTTGCAGACTGTGCGGAGCTCCGCACAGTCTGCAACTACGCTCCGCACTCGGCAACTCGACAAATTGGCCTAGCTAGGCCGAGTTCAAACAACGAGTAATTTGATTTTAGACCCATTTTTCTATAAATTTCTAGTTCCTTAGTTTTTAATAAAAAAATCAGATCTAAAAGCAGGTAGATACTTCAAGCGTTCATTCACCAGCATTACCAGTCTAAATAGCCTTTCTTAAAAGCTGTTATAAAATGAAACAAGGTTGTTAAGTCTGAGTTTACTTGTTTAAAATACACCAAATAGAAGGTTAACATGCAACTTACTGTGGTCTTTGCTACCTTGCTGCATGTTCAGTTCGTAGGAGTGTTTTTATTTGATAAATATCTACAGGCATCACGATATTTTCGTCGGCGGCCATATTGCGTACGTTTTGCAGGCCGAGAGTTTTAAACAAATAAACGTCTTTGTGAACGAATTAAAATTTTCACAGAGTTTGTATTTCTATTGACGCTATAAAAACAAATAAAAAAATTAAATTGTGTTAAAATTTATACAGGGCTCCCACACAAAAAATGTGTATTTTTTCAGTTTATGGTACGGAACCCTTCGTGTGAGAGTCCGACTCGCACTTGGCCGGGTCTTTTCACTTTTTTCGCCGGTACCCAGCACTTGGTGTCAAGTTGACATCTGTCAGATTCAAACTACTTATATCTCTTCATGTTTAGATCAATTCTAAAGGTTCTTATATATCTTTAACTACCGTCGTCGCCGCGTGAAACGGCTAGCGTATGACAAAATTACTACAGACTTACGGTCGGTCTCAATAATGTATCTACCTTTAACCAAATGTCAAATTAGCTACCAACAGTAGCTGAAATGTCTTGTTATATAAGCAAACATAACGTTTCAGCTACTGTTGGTAGCTTATTTAACAGTTGGTCAAAGGTTATTGAGACCGGCCGTAAAATTAATCTTGTGACACTCAGTGATAGTATAGCTTTATATCAGGCTTCAAAGACTTCGTAATCGAATCAGTAGGTAACCTACTTCAATGGAAAACCTTTTACAAACATAACCTTTCAGCAGAAAAACAATAACTACAAAGGACCAAAAAGAAACAAATATCAGAGAGTAGTTAAAACTTTAGGACACTAATTGACAATTTTAATTAAAATTGTAAGTACTAAAAGGCCTGTAACCGTCCCCTGAAGAGGTTATCAAGAAACTTTTGTCGCATTGGCCTTTATAAATAGCACTTTGCAAAGTAGGCACTGCAAAGGTTTTAACAAAGTCAAAGTCAAAGTCAAAACGTTTATTTCAATTAGGCCATTAAACGGCACTTTTGAACGTCAGCATTTACAGTTCAGTAAAATAATAATAATACATTAATAAAGTGACTCTACTGTCCATTCGGAAAGGTAGATTCTTATGGAGAGGAACGGACAAGAAACTCCATAGTTACTCTTTTCAAATAATGATTTACAAAATTTCGTATACAAAAATTAATTTAATATTATGCGAGGACGATACACCCAGAGTATGCTACTTATAAAAACAAAGTATTACCAGCAGAGGTTAACTTATTCATTTTCTAAAAAAAATTAGGTAAATGGTACTCACATATTTACAGATAATCTTAATAACCATTAATTAAACAGAAAATAAAAACACAAAAAAGAAACAGTATACCTATCTATAAAGTTAATTCATAAATCAACCAGTTTGATTTTGACTACACCCTTGATTGTCCTATGGAGCAGGACCAGCATGTTTCCAAGCATTCTTATCCTGAATGTAATCTTCTAATGTGTAATATGCTTGTTCACAAAGTGTACTTTTAACATAAGTTTTAAAATTTTTTTCATTTAGTTCTAATATGTCAGAAGGTATTTTGTTGTAACATTTAACACAATACCCCATGAAAGAAGTGTGGACTTTAGCTAATCTAAAAAATGGTTGATCTAATTTGTCTTTATTTCTAGTATTAAAATTAATAACTCCAATACGACTAATGGTTGCTAGGGTTGCGGAATTTGTTCGACAGAGCCACCGCGGCACTGGAACGCAAAGGGCTTTAGAAGGAACACGGATGGGTTTTAGTCAGTAAGAGTCTGACATCGCCCTTCCGCGACAATTTCACATCTTTAAAAAAAAAAAATACGAGTACCTAATGGTTCGCCCATATGTGTTGGAGACCATTTATACATCGGCACGTAAAAATGAATATTGAGTAATTCGAGAGTAAATTAAATGTGGTCGTAATACTTTGCTTGAAGAAAACTCACAATGGTTTAGAATAAACGTGCTACCCATATTCAACAGTGTACATAAGTAGTTATTTCTTTCTATTTTCATAAAATAAAGCTAGCCTAATATTAGACATTGGCTTCGCCATGTGGTCTCATTCAGCCGGTCAATTCTGTAAACATATCGAAGTGAATGATGAGATGGAATGACAGGTCACACCGTGATCACGTGACATCTTGATTGTATGGATTGACAGCTCACCTCGTGATCACTTCACCCAAGCTTTCACTTAGACATTTTTAAAGAATCGACCGGCATTCTTGGCCACTTTCATCCAGCTGCTACCAGCGCGTAGGGATAGTCACAATACTATGTAGCTTTTTTTTTTAAGGATGGGAGATCATCAAATGACTTCTTCTGCTCTGGGTGGAGCGGAAGGGCGTATCATACTCTTACTGATTAAAACCCAACCGTGTTCCTTCTAAAGCCCTTTGCGTTCCAGGGCCGCGGTAACTCTTTCAAACAAATTCCGCAACAATAGTATGTAGCTTGAATGATTGGTTTCTGGAACGTTAAATGATCGCGAAACTATGTATCAAATTTACAAGCCCACGTAAGATACATTGACTGTGAAGTTATTCTTTTTGTAACTAGGTTAATCATAACACTTTAACACGTCAATCTTTTTGGTGAACATAGACTAGATAAGGCCAGTTTGATGATTCGTCAAAAATCTACCAGTTGAAGCGCGCTTGACTATTTATCACTTAACTTTCAACACGCAGCTTCCTTTCAGCTTTGAGTGTCAATGTTAATAAATCACAGAATCTTATTTTTCTAAAAAGATTTTTTAAATTTTTCAGTTCATTTTCTTAGAAATACTTTCACAGCTTATTTCATGTGTTCTTTAATACAAAAGGTCACGAAAGAAACATAAAACACGCCACCTCAAACTATTATTCAACTGAAGGTTTTGAACATTTTAAATCCACGTAAATACTTCAGATATTTATGTTCAAAACGTGAAATGTGACTGAGAACAATCAAATGCGTCAATTCGAATTTTCACACCCACGTATGTCACGTAGGTACCTCGATATTTTACACCCACGGGCGTCAAGTACATACCTACTAGAAATTGACTGAAAGCATAGTGCAGAGATAGCTCAGACGGCGGTCACTAATCTGGTCTCACAACGAGGTAGTGGTGTAAGGGATAGACTGGCCTGTTGGTCGAGTGGTTAGTGACCCTGACTGCTAAGACGGAGGACGGAGTGGGTTCGATTCCCACCCAGGACAAATCTTTGTGTGATGAGCATGATCATTTGTTCTGTGTCTGGGTGTAATTTGTGTATTATATGTATGTATTTAGAAATATATAAGTATGTTTATTAGTTGTCTGGTTGCCATAGCACAGGCTCTGCCTAGTTTGGGATCGGAAGACCGTGTGTGAGTTGTCCCAGGTTATAAAAAAAAAGGTTATAAAAAAACGTGATCTACCAATATCTTTTAAATAAGAATTCACTATCCTTTTTTTAAAAAAAACGAAAATATTTCCTTATCATCTCTGTATTGAAATGATTTCTAAGACAAGAGGACTAAATGTTTTTTGCAAAATAAAAAAGATCCATTTAATAATCCATACTAATATTATAAATGCGAAAGTGTGTCTGTCTATCTGCCTGTTACCTCTTCACGCTTAAACCGCTGAACCGACTTAGATGAAATTTGGTATAGAGATCGTTTTGAGTCCCCGGAAAGGACATAAGATAGTTTTTATCCCAGAAATCATCCTTCAAGGGGGCGAAAAGGGGGATAGAAGTAACTATGGGAGTCCGTCATTATGGAAGAAAAAATCATTAACCATACGTAAAGCGTTTTTGAAAAATAAAAATGCCTGCTCAAAGTAACTATTCCACGTGGACGAAGTCGCGAGCAAAAGCTAGTTTCAAATAAAACATAAATGTCAGTAAACCAAAGGTTTTGCGCAACAAAGAAAGATTGCTTGAGCTGACGCTTGAGAAAGTCTACTAACTTGATTTCTCGAACTAGTCGTAAATCGTCATATCAGCGAGGGCACATCAAGAATCTAATAACTGAATGCTACACAAACAACATCAATCTTCGAAGACGATAACGCGACTTCGTGTATGTTGATGTAGTGTAGATTTTGCTGGAGTTAAATAAACAAGTTTCTAAGGTTATACCGGTTAAATTTTTAAACCGTTACTTTGTACTTGACGTTAAACCTTAAAAAAACTGGTCAAATGTACCGGTTTATTTAAACCGGTATTTGAAGGAGTTGTTCCGTACAGGTTTTTTTCAGATTAAACGGTTAAGAGCTATAAAAACCGGATAACAAACGCCACGACTGTGGAATTAACCGGTTTTGAACGGTTTTTGTCGCCTACCTCCAATGCGCAGCCGTGCTGAAGTATAAAAACCGGCTGCACTACTGCCCCGCCGAAAGCGGACGCCGCGTGTGGCTCGGCTCTCGCGGAATAAATCGGTTAATTAGGGTTCTTCATAACGCTCTTTTAACGTTTCGACTCGGAACGAAATATACGATAAAACCGATTTATAACATTTAAAAACCGGTTATTTTTAAACCGGTTCCAAGCCTTGCTAACTAGTTGCAACGTATTTACCAACACGCTCGTCGAATAAACCAGTTAATTTAGGTTAAGATAAAGTTCTAAAAACGTTCACATTTTTTTTAAAAGTTCAGAAATAAAGCGGTATTAACCGGTTCCGAAACTGCAACCGGAACTTCAAGTTCCCGCATTCTGATTAATATTATCTGTTTTAAAATAACCTCAATCTCTTGACAGTACGAATTCCCAGTATTATGGGGAACGACAACAATGTATCTGTCTAAAAAACATTCGGATGGGAGAAAATGATTTAGTAACTCTCACAAAAGCCGGATTATTGAGAAGAATGTTCTGCATAAATAAGTTTTTGAGAAAAAATCCTCTCACCAATCATGCGATATGTTGAGTATAATCCAGATGATCGCTGCAGGTTACTAGAAGAAAGACCTCAGCTTTCCTTGTTTTCTATGTTGTCGGGAATGAATATAAATAAGGTTGTTAGGCAATTAGCCAAAATTGATTCGGAGCGTTGGGGATGTTTGATTAAGCGTCGTCTTGGTTGACAATTTTTTATCAATATGTAACAATATGTGTAAATAAAAGTGAAATTTAAGTTATTGTCAGGACAGTCTGGGGTTAGCCCCAATAGAAAATAGTACACACCACACTTATACACAAACATCAATTTTGCTTGCATTTTAACCGAACATTAATATCAAATTAGGTACAAAAATAATTATTTCACTGTCTCTGCACCACCTTAAGGTCGACTGGTAACAAATGCCTAAGGTATTAAGATCGCCCTTGTATAATGTTTTTACCGGTGCATAAAGTGTTAATAATAAATCATTAATTTCAATCCAAAATAAGACTTTAAATGTACCGGGTTTTTATGCAAATAAAATATTTTTATCCTTATTCCTTATTCTTATCCTAAGACTAGGAGAGAGGTCACGGACCAAAATTGTAAGCAGTGTCAAAATCTAATCTGTAACACAGAAGCTCTTAGAAAGTGATTGGGTATGAATCTAGTTCATTTTTGTAAGAAATTGCTTTTATGAGTATTTCATAAAAATCACCTCAATGAAAATGTAGAAAAATATGAGTATGAGTATAATATTGTCCTTGAATTACATTACTCGATTCATAGGATCTTCCTTAATGTAGCGAGTCATGTTGAGCAAAAAAATAAGAATTTATGCTTTGGGACATAAATTTCAATCTTGTTAAAAGGAAAAATCTCTTCGCATATTACCAACGGAAGGTGTTTACTTATCATTGCACGTGACTGTACACACTTTTATCATTATTGCTCCATGAGTAGGCATGAACGCTTCCAAAGCATTGAATTGGAATACTAGAAAGATAACAGATTCTGAAGACATTTGTAGGTGCCATCAAAATGATCGGCCGCTTCTTGAAACGAGAAATTAAAACAATTAATTCAACGTTATTCGTTAAAAGTTTTTATAGAAATGATTTTGCTTAGATGTAGTAACTTCCAAAAATATTGTCAAGGTATAAAACCTCTTTGGTACCAGAATTGAAGTCGAAATCGAGGTTGCTTAGTATTCTAAAGTAATTTAAATCACGGAATCTCTCCTTTCCCTCAAAAACTTTTCAGTAATCAAACAATTCGAAAAGTCCTCTTGATTCAAATTAATTCAGTTTTCCTACTTTTTGATTGTAAGGTTTGATTGCGTTCTTAGAATCAAGTACAACAATCGGCGATATTCGAGTTTTCGTATAACTATTCCTATTACACTAATTTACGTTACCGCATCTACAAGCTTTATCATTTACAATTGTACGGTTAAAGCTATGTTTACCTACTTAAGCGAATAACATTTAACTGTTTTAACTTTACTGTGTCACCGTTTACGGGAGATTGGCCGGAACAAAGCGGGAAGAGTGGAAAGCTGTAGGGAGAGCTTTCATTCTGTTCTGTCGACCCGCTATCACTTTCGACCTTCTTTACTTTCATATCTATCGCTTCTCACACAATCTATCTATCTTTTTAGTTATGGCACACTAAAGGTTGATAACAACGAAACCTTTATAGGCACAGACGCCAGCACATGCAGCGACACCAATCTGTCAAATTTCATTAATAGATTTCAACTTTAGTGACAAAAATGTAGGTATCAGGAAGGCTGACCCCAAAGAAGGAAAAGTCAAGAGATTAATTATTGATAGTCACGTGAATCAATCCCTCACATTTTGGCATCTTTAAAGCTCCTAGAGTTTCCTGACCGTGACTTCACCGTGGTCTCGTTAAAAGCTTTTAGATTATAAGTTATGCTCAGAGGTTTACCAATAGGTTTATTTATTTATTTAAACTTTATGTACAATAGTGGTACACGGGCGGACTTAATGCATCAAGGCATTCTCTACCAGTCAACCTTTGGGTTATAAAGACAAGGTTCAAGGTCGATTGGGAAAATTTTACAGTTTTAGGTAGCTTGATCTGTGCCTTTGAGCTGCGTTGTTAAATATTCTGAATTCGGTTGTTTATTTTTAGATGAAAGAACTCCGCAGATTTAAGTGACTAGGTACGCAGTCGCTTTTAATATAATGAATTTCTACATAATAGTCCATTTTTTCTCAGAGTGTTTTACTCAAAGACTGTTGATGCTATGAAGCTATATTATTCTGCGTGGTTAAATACAATCTCAAAGATACCTGATGTTTTTTTTTAAGGGTACTGTCCATAGAAAGAAAAGGAGGATGGTTTTTTATGGGAATTTTCCATTGAGTTGGGTATCGTTGGATAGGTCTTACTAACAGAATATAAGGGGAAGTCTAAAAACAGAGTTTGGTGAGACTGCCCCTTAATCGGTATTTGCGGAACAAACTCGGTAGATACTTAATCCTTTCACATCCTTCCTTCGTCAACCATATTGATACCAGTAATTGCTTCGGTTTTAATTACGGAAGTTAAGGTGTCAAGTGGATTACTGTTGCGAAGCAGAATCACAGCGGTATGATTTAACTCTATTTTATGTATATAAAACAAGAGTGTCAGTAACTTATATTGATACAATTTCCGTGGTTGGTGCCGCCCTTTGTGTTTAATGTTCCTGTAAATAATTCAATGAGGAAAAGTTAATTTCAATATACTGGTACCTCATATTAAATATTACCAAACTATAGGCCGCCCATTGTACTTGTGTTTTAGTTTGTAGTTTTCTTTGTATGTTATTCTCGGTGTACAATTAAGTATATAATAAATAAATAAATAAATATAAGTATGTTGTTGTAATGAATGAAATCTGTTAACTTTTAAATTCCAGAATATACTCTTAAAACTAATTGGTATGATATTGATTTTAAATTCGCTACATCACGAAGCAAAGACGCCAGAAAAAGCTAGTCCATAATAAAAAGGTCTTCTAACGTAGTTTGATCTTCACATTCTATACAACCGACCAATAAAAA
>NDFZ01002067.1:0-16252 GCA_002192655.3 Mamestra configurata | reverse complement strand
GGTTGACTGTGAGGAAGTTGAAAAAATTATACTTAGCCTAAAACATGACTGTCGAGCGGGTTGAGATAGTGTTTCGTCTGGGTTCTTGCAGAGGGTCTCTAATTTCATTACTCCTGTGCTCACCGACCTCATAAATCGCTGTCTGGAGGCTGGTATTTTCCCCAAAGCACTTAAAAAATCTATTGTTATTCCTATACATAAGGCAGGGAATGCGGACTGTGTCAATAACTATAGACCTATCTCAATCCTCACATCACTGTCAAAAATATTTGAGCGCGTCATAAACGGTAGGCTTGTTAATTATTTAGAATCAAATAAATTGCTTTCTTCATCACAATATGGTTTCAGAACTGGCAAGTCTACTGATGATGCTGTCCATAACTTCACCACCTATTTAGTTAGAAAACTGGATGCAAATAAAAAATGTGTTACTATTTTCCTGGATCTCGCTAAGGCGTTTGACATTCTGTATTTCCAACCTTTTGAACAAACTAAATTGAATGGGTATTCGGGGCAAGCAACTAGATCTTTTCGCAGATTATCTATCTGATAGATCTCAGTGCGTTTGTATCGGTGAGCACATGAGTGATGATCTTCAGGTGTCATATGGAGTCCCGCAGGGTACGTATACTTGGACCTACCTTATTTCTATGTTACATTAATGAACTCTGTCAGCTTAAACTCCAAGACTGTTCAGTTATCTCTTATGCGGATGATACCACATTGACATTTGTGGGTAACACTTGGGAGGAGGTTTTTGCTGGGGCTCAGGCTGGGTTTAACACTGTCTGCTGCTTACTGCGTAAGCTTGCGTATATTTTTTTTAAGGCAACTCAGACACGTGGCAGATAGCAAGACACTGATCATGGTTTACTTTGCCTTGATTCAATCTATATTGACCTATTGTATTTCCTCGTGGGGCGGCGCCGACAAAACAAAGTTACTAGAATTGGAGCGAGCCCAGAGGCTGATTTTGAAGGTTGCCTTCTTTAAGCCCAGACTCTTTTCTACCCGGGAGCTGTACCAGGAAACTGGAGTACTAACTGTTAGACAGCTGTTCATACTATTAACCGTCCTTCGACAGCATAACGATGCGTCGGTGTTTAGTCAAGAAATGATTAACACGAGAAGACACTATACCGTTTGCAATACCTATAAAACCAAAACCAGATTTGCACAAAAATTCTATAACTCTATCGGACCTAGATTATACAATCAAATTAATAAATCTAAGAATATATTTAATGATAACACGCGCGAATGCAAAAGAAATGTGGCTTCATGGTTACGTGGATTAGACTATCAGAAAACTGAAGAACTCCTGGAAATTAAGAAACAAAAATAAAAAACTTAATATTTAAAAAATATATAGATATAAACTTTTCATCCTAAGCATACGAATATAACTTACACTGACACTCACTACACACCACACACATCATACATTCATCACACATAAATTGGTAAGAACAGGTACTATTGATTTAGAGATGTGCTTCAAAACATTAGCATTGATCTGGTCCCATCCAGGAGAACAGTCACTTTTTAATGCTTAATAGTTCTTTCAACTTCTTTATTATCGGTCGGTAGGAGGACGAAAGATTTTAAAGGTGAAGGATAATTAACATTTTTAAAATTAGGTAAATGAGTGGGTATCATGTCTGATAGTTTTTTTCCAATGTTTGTAAAATATTTATTAATTTTATTGACTGCATCTTTAGGGTTATTTTCAGCCGCCAGTAGTGCAATGGCAATTGTTTTTGATTATTGCTATTTATTATTTCTTGAATAGTAGTCCATAGCTTCTTTGGATTATTTTTAGATAATAGTAGTTGATCTCGTTCGTACTGCTTTTTAAGTTTCTTAAGTAGATTATTACAGTAGTTTCTGTAACTTAAGTATGAAATTTTTAGGATGACGTCATTATCATTTGTTTTTAATTTTTTATGCATCCTATCTCTAGTGCGAATACAACGTAACATACGCCCGGTTACCCAGGGTTTAATTATACATTTATTTCTAGGAATTAAGCGGCGTATAGAATTATTTGCTATCATTCTTTGCAGTATGTCAATAAAATTATTCATAGCAATATTTAAATTTGTTTCTTGATATACTTTATTAAAGTTATAATTTCCACATTCAGCATTTAGTTTTTCGAAATCAATTTTTATAGTTTAGTTTTAATTTTATAGGTTTATTATTTTCAAATATCGATTTCAAACTGAATAGTACCGCCTCATGGTCGGTGATGCAAGTACCTAAAGAAAAAGTGAAGGCGTTTAGTTTTGATTTTAATAATACGTGATCTAGGCAGGACTTTTTCCTAGTCGCCGTATTTATGGCGGGGAGGATTCCATGATATGCAATAATATCTAAGTATGCCGCTGTCGCTTGTCTCGTTCCTTTTAAATCAATGTTAATATCACCAACAATAATTATATTTTTATATGATTTCAAGCCCTCTAACAAATTGTTTAATGAGTTAATGAAGTTATCAGGTGATTTAAAACTAGGAGGTCTGTAGATAGCAATTATAATCGTGTGATTTTTTATTTTTATTGTTAAACAGTTTGCATCAGCTAATGAAGGTTCCTGTACTATACATTCTAAGTTACTATTTGTGTACACAACGACACCGTCATTTTGATTGTAGTTGTCATTTGTCTTGTATGAGTCATATCCCTGCAGTATTGGTATGTTTGTAACACGAGATAACCAGCATTCGGAGAGCACAATAATATCACAGGATATTTCAAGTCTTTTAAGCAGAATGTGTAACTCTTGGAAGTTGCTCATTTATGCTACGAATATTCAGTTGCAAGATATTTAGGTAATGTGTCGGATTTTTTAGGTATGTTGAGCATTCTTCGGGGTCACATGAGATAGGTACAGCAACATTGAATTTGTCTATAGAGTGCATTAGGTTGCTAGTATCATCGAAAGTTAAGCATAGTTATAACTAGTGAAGATATTTTTGGTGCTAGTTTTAGGTTTGGGCCAGGTAGATGTAGAATATTGTATATATGTAGCTTACTAACAGATGATTTTATACAGTGTATACAGAAGAATTTATGTAGCAATTTGACGAACTTTAAAATGTATTTATAATAGTGGTGTAATAGTATTTGAGTGAGAAACTGATAATATTTTAATTATGCATTTGTGTATATTTTGTATATAGCGTTCCTTAGATTGTGTAGAATAGTGTAATTGTGCATGAATAGTGTGTTTTGCAAGTATTGCGTGTAATATAGTTGTAAAATGGGAGTGAGTATAAAATATGAGCCTATAACGTACATAAATAAGTAAAAAATATAGCCAGCTGTGCAGTAGAAATGAAAACAGTATCCTATAACATAGCTAGAGGTAGTACTTATTAAATTTAAAATAAATATTAGTCATTGAGTTTTTAAGTTAATTAAATCTTCTTCACAGGAGATTAATGTTGCCAGGTCACCTTCTTTCTGGCGCAGATACACTTTCCCATACGAGGTCCAGCATCCGGCGTATTTGTTATTTTTAACAGATTCACGAGCCAAGTAGTATAAGCGCCTTCCATGGGTGGTGAGAGATTCAGATACGAAAATAGGCTTGGGTTCACCGTTTATCTTGAGATGTGAAGTGTTTAATTTTTTTGTGTTAGATTTATTATAGGTTTTCGATGATTTTATTATATTTTCCTTAAGTGAAGTCGTAGAAAATTCCACTATTATAGGAGATATCTTGTTTTGTGATTTTTTAGGTCTAAATATGTTACGAACATCGGTATCTAATACCTGGACATTTAATACATCCCCAATATTTTTTATCATATCGGTTAAGGATGATTTGTTTTCTTGGGGATTTTCCGGAACATTTCGCAGCTCTAAGCAGGTCGCTTTTGAATTACGTTCAAGCATTTCCACTTTTAATTCCAGTGATTTTATTTTATTCTTGCAAGCAGCATTTTCGGTTTTGGTTTGCTGAAGCTGAGATAAGATGTCATCATATTTGTCCGACATGTGCTGAATAGATTCTTTGATTTCATTATTTTGTTGAATCATTTTATTTATTTCTGCTTCAAATTTTGACGCTTGGGTTTTTTGTTGAAGCTGCAATTCGGCCAGTAGTATATCTTTTATTTCAGACAAGGTAGAATTAGAATCGTCATGTTTACGCTTATAGCGACGTGTTACATTATGTTGTCCTCCGCCACAGTCTGGCTCCGAGACTACGTAGTCAGATGCAGTATCAGACTCCTGTCCTAATATACTTGGTTTCAATAAAGATTTGGATTTTCCTGGCGGGGGGGTCCGTTGAGTAGATGACATTATGGTGTGGTGAAAATACTAATCAGAGTATACGTAAATCACTTCCTGGTACTAGGCGGTTAGCGATAGTAAGGAGCTTAGTTACCGCAGAAAATATAGTGATGCGAATTGGTATAGTCGTCCTTGTTCCTCTAAGTAGGTTCCTCTAAGAACTTGATAATATTGAAACCGCGCATGCGCAGCAGGGGTCTAGCTGACTGGTCGACGATCGTCGTTTTAGAACAAAACTGCTATCCGTCCAGTGTTAGTTGACCTCTTCTTGTATGTAATGGAAGATTCACTCACTTTGATTGTTTGTGTGTGCCTGTCCTGTACGTGCGGCTTCCTTGAGTGATTTCTTATCGCTTCCTTACGCCCTGGTATCTTACAGAATATTTCACTCCAAATTTTTGTAATATAATATTAGAAATTTGTATTTTTCGTTAAAAAAAATATATACACAGTGGACACGTCTATACGCTTTCGCGATCCAGAGGAAGAGGTGATATGTATGTATAATTTCAACAAGAATGATTGATGACTTCAAAAACATTGTAAAAAAAAATTGATTTTAAAGAGTGCCCGTGGAGTTTCTTGCACGTTCTTTTCTGTAGAGATCTACGCTTTGAAACGTGCAAGTAGTGCATCTTTGACTGACCGACCTTGACAATTCAAAGTGCCTATAAATGGTTTAATTGAAATAAATAGTTTGAGTTTGAGAGACACAAAAATCTTCCATGTATGACACGTGTGCAGTTTAACTATTCTATTCTTTAACTATTCTATTATATAAAGAAAATTTTCTGATGGGACATTATGTTTACAATGGAGAATGTGTAGTTGTGTTCTCGAAAGAGCAAAATATGATGTTACTAAATCAATCACCTTTATGGATAGTGGATGGTACTTTTCGCTGTTTTCCTTTACATTTACACAAATGTAAAGCATGCATGGATTGATCGGTAATCCAGAGGGAGTATATGGGACCTTTCCGATGGTTTATGTGCTACTTTCTAGCAAAACTATTAATTGCTACTTCATATTTATATACATCATAAAATCATACGCGCAACAACGAATTAACATTAATAAAATTTAAATCCATATTTTATTTTCACGGACTTCGAAACAGCGGCTATGAAGGCTGTAAAGAGGGCCTTCCCAACACACAAAACAAAAAGGCTGTTTCTTTCATTTAAATCAAAATATATGGCGACCTTTGCAGTCAGCTGGTTTGGCCAAAAAATTTGGTGAGAATAGTGAATTCGCTCACTATTCAAAATCAGACAAATTTCGGCAATGGCTTTTTTAAAGCCAGAAGAAATCCCTGCGGCATTTGATGGGTTGTGCAGTGGAGTACATCCAGAAGAAGCTGTAGAAATATCCGAGTGGCTTTCGATATATTATGTCCACGGAAAGCACAGCCAGGTTTATGAACTAGGCACAGTAAAATTAATCCAAATGCCACCTGTATTTCCGCCGTCGATATGGTTTGTAATGATAGCATAGAAAAAAACGTGCCAACTACTCAAAATGCACTGGAGTCTTGGCACAATCGTTGGAATACGATATTAAATAGAAAAAAAATGGAACATTTATAAAACCATCACCATATTCATGAAAGAATAAAACAATACAATGAAAGAATAAAAGCGCAAATAGGGAAAAAGTCGAAAAAAGAAAGCGATTACAAAAAAAAATTAGCTAACGTAATAAGCATTAAAAATAAATGAATTTATCTAATCTGAAGTAAAAGACGTAAATGTTGCTCAAATCCGAAACGAGAGTTGAGAGAAAATTAAAACTATGCTTTTTTAATGAGAAAAAGTGTTGATTAGTTACTTTAGTTCGTTTAAGTTATACTAATTTATATCACATAAGGTAAGTTTAAAATTTATCAATTATTTAAAACTCAGAAAAAAGAAACACATAGTCTGGAAGCAACTAAACAAAAGTTTTGACTTACATTCCTGAGGAACTTTAAATACAGCCAAGGCATAACTTGCTAGGTTAATAAATCTTGAAACTTACGTAATGCGATAAAATACAGTATAACTTAAACAAACTAAAGGAACTGCTATACACCTTTTCTTATTTTAATTTTCTCTATTCGCGTTAAGTATTTGAGCCAATAAGTCCGTTTCTCAACAACCCACCATTATTATCAAACAATGGACGGAAGCGTATCAATGGGCTAAACTGCCTAAAAGACTACCCGTCAAACAGACAACTGACTCAAGCGAAATACTACCGCATACCAGCCGGTGATAACATGGAATGCAAAACTTTCAATGAACAATGGGGAAGCTTCGATGATTTTAAAGATCAGTTTTTCAGGGAATTGGAAGTAAAGTTACCCATCAACAGCGAAGATTGGTTAACCGGTAGGTGTAACTGTCCTACATTCTTTAAACAGTATACCTGTAAACATCTATTGGGTTTAACAATCAGGCTGAAGTACGTGGAACCACCTCATGAAGCCAGATATATCCCTATTGGCGAGAAGAGAAAAAGAGGGCGGCCAGCTAAATCCAAAAAAGCTTTGTTGATTCAATGATTATGATTTTTCTTTTTTTAAATTATAAGAACAAAATAATGTTATACCTATAAGTGCCGACGACTCTAATAAAACATATTTTGATTTGATTATTTTGTTTTTTTTTAAATAATAGTTAATTAACTTCATACAACAATAAGGGCTAATATGCTGAGAGGCAGCGACGCAGGCCGCGCAATGCAGACCGCACAGCGCAGAGCAGGGCAGTTACTGTACACATCAGAGCCGTACGTGCCTGCGCTGCAGCATACGTAGCTCAATGACGTTCCATGCTTTACAAAATCTGCTCTGCTCTGCGCTGCGCGGCCTGCGTCGCCTGCCTCTCAGCATACGCCTAGCCTAAATAAGCGACGTACGTTTGGGAACCCCAGTATATTAATTGGTATTTGGGAAATATTCTAGCGATCGTTAGCTTTTTTAGCCTAGCAATAATTACCAAATTATAACTCATGGTATTGGATAATTGGTAACATCTAAGTAGTGACAATATATAATATTTAGTCTAAAGTGTATTTTAAAGGCGTCCATATATTTTTATGGCAGTCAATAATACGAAAAAATGGATTTATTTCATAATATTTTAGGAAACGTTATTTGGTGACCATTTATCCATTTTGGTAACCGTTTAGATTTTTTTTGGAAGTAAAATAGGTAGGTACTTTTTTGGGCGGTGTTTAAACACAAGCCGTTAAAACACATTTAGCATCAATGCACAACATTTTCATAGTTTCTGGAGAAATTCAATTAAAACGTACTGCAATTTCATTCCCACGGCATCTACTTCTACATCAGAACCAGACAAAAAAAGACTTCAGTGGATGAAATACCTCCAAGAAAACAGAGAAAAATTGATTCTTTTTTCAAAAATGAAAGGTCTATGGAGACGATGGTTTCAAGAATGGTTTCGAGAGGTGGTTACTCTCGAACAGTTTTTGTGCTGACCCAAATATGAGGTTTTTATTTGCAAATTGCTTATTTGCCGGGTTTCAACTCCCCAAATCACCAAACACAATAAAATCTATAGTGACGACTTTTGAAAACACCGTCAAAGCTGACATGGTGATAGAATTTAATCATCTAAAGAGTTCAGGGCAAAAATGTTCTATTTCCTTTGATGAGTGGACTTCACAGCGTAACCACCGATACTTAAACATAAACTTACATACTAAAGAAAAACACTACAATCTGGGATTAGTAAGAATTCATGTACTGCAGAGCACGCGATCTGTTTGGTGAAGGACCGCTTACAAAGTTTTGGTATTAATTTAGAAACTGACGTTATTGCGATGACAACGGACGGTGCCAGCGTTATGGTGAAAATTGGTAAGCTTGTGCCTTGCTTCCAACAATTATGTTTTGCGCATGGCATTCAGTTAGCCGTTGTCGCTGTAATATAGAAAAAATCGAAAGATCAAAACCGGAAGATTGAAATCGAAGACGTAGATTTATTCGAGTCCGATACCGACGATGCAGATGAAGACTGTGAGATTGTGACGGACGTTAATACAGACTTAATAGTGACAGTAGATAGAAATGATCTTCCACGCGCTGAAGAAATGCCTGGATTCAGAGGACTTCTAAAAAAAGTTCAGAAGGTGGTCAAATTGTTTAGGAAGTCGCCGACAAAATTATCCGAAGCTTTGCGGATCAGAATAAAAGAAGAGTTCGTCGACAGAAAGGCTAGAAAAGTCAAATTTTATTAGTTTTTCTTTTAATAAATGGTAATTTCATTATATCTTTTTCCTTTTTTCATATAGGTTTGAATTGCAGTTAGGGGGCGCCGTATAAATCTCGCCCAGGGCGCTGGTAGTGCTAAGACTGGTCTCGTTTTTTTTTTTTAAATTTGATTAAAGGGCTTTGTCGCTTAGCGACCATATCGCCCAGTGCAGAAAAATCATAAAATTCTTACAATCTACCTTAAGACTAACTCATACAACTGTTTAGCATCTCGGACATTGGACAAGCGAGTATTGTGTTACAAATACCAATATCAAAAGATTTACTTTTTTCATTAAGTAGTAGAAATTATTTGATGGAGTATGTCCGGAACGAAGTCTTAAAGCTATAGTGATTAAATTTCTATTAAGACTACAGTCAATCCATGGAACCCGGGAGATCTCTGGCTTTTCGGCAGTTCGGTACCATATCCCGTTTTCTTTTAACTTTTCGTCAAAATATTCCTGTTAAAGTTCTAAGCGTTGTTTTTTTGCCTTTCCAAAGAAATCCGAATACAGTGGGGTAATATTCATGGGTATTCCATCAACACAAGCTTGTTTGGCGAGCAAATCAACCATATCATTTTCTTCTAGCTCAACGTGCGACGGGATCCATTGAAGACAAACTGTTTTAGAATCAGATTGCAGTTTTAAAAGCAATTCATATATGTATAAGGTAGGCTGTCGGAGTACCTCGCATATGAGAAGTGTGCCAAGCCAAATGTTGCAGTGAACTTTTGGAATCTGTCAGGATCACAAATTTATTACCATTAATTGATTGGATATAGGTCAAAGCTTCCAATATTGCGATCAATTCAATGTGCATAATAGAAATATTCGAATCAATCTTAATTTTCATTTGGTTCAGAAAGATGAGATCCAAAAAGTTACCGCTGCCGAGTTGTTTGTCTTTGGAGACGTCAGAAAAAATTGTATAATAACCTTGATATCATTCTCGGATGTATGTCGTACATAGGTGTTTTAATTGTACAGTAGTAGCGTCATTTAGATGAATGCTTGAGAAATGCTTGGAATTTTATCAAATACTATATTTCTAATGGTAATAAGTAGTATTACCCACATGTCAAGAGAAAACATTTCAAGTTGAACACTTGAGTGGATTGAAACTGAATTAAATTGTGCGAGTATATCAATAAGTAATGGCAGCTTCTTGTCCTGCCAATAGGTGGAACCGGTAACGAGTGAGAGGTTTCTTAGTGACTTGGTAGTTTTACTATTATAAAAAGACTTTGATAAGTATAAACTTAATAGCTAAATATCTTCTACGAATATGAAGCGGAGGGAGACATAACTCGCTTTCCATGACTTTTGAGCCCTATCAAGTTTTATTAGTTTAGAGTTAGAACTATTGTCAAACAAGAAACTGGCATAATCAATTATGTTCCGTAATCTCGTCCTCATAATTTGTTTACTGTAGTATGCACTTCTGCATGCTGCGCTGCCACAATATTTAAAGATGAATATCATCCTAAAATAAAAAACAAACTAAACGCGTCCATCACTAGTTTGCGGTTACATCCCTAGTGTCGCTTCCTCTTCCGTCATTGTACCTTTTTGTGCGCTGCGTTACACACGTAATTATTTTATAAAAACAGAATTTTCATATTTAGTAATTGTTTTTAACTTAGTAGACCCACTATAAGTACTATGGGGAAAAGAAAATCAGAATTATCTATTGAGACTCATCATACAGAGTTAAAAAAGTTAAAAAGGAAAATTAAAAGAAGCCGACGCCGCCGCCGCCATTCTGGTAAGTTCATAATTTAATACTAGCCGGTCATCTGTACAACGAATTTTGATTTTGAGTCAATTTGGCATCACGTAAAATTATTATTGGGCCATGTATCCACCTTTTACGGAAGATGAAAACCATCATAACTGTATTCAACAACCACCATATTGAGCTTTCACGAGAGGTTAGCCGGCGTGATAATACCCTAGAACTCTAGAGCTTTCACGGGAGGTTGGCCATGAGGATCTACACACCCAGTTTTCTGTTGAATACAAACGCTATTGAGCTTTCACGAGAGGTTAGCCAGCGTGATAATTTAACCGCCATAATTGAGCTTTCACGAGAGGTTAGCCGGCAGACAATATCATATTATTTGGTGCACCTAGAGCTTTCACGAGAGGTCAGCCATGGTCAGACCATAACGTTAGCGTCTTTTTTTTTTCAGACGAGTATGACGGACACGGCAGCCAGTCATACAGTCGGAGCCGGTCACACAGTCGAAGCCGTTCGTATAGTCGAAGGCAGTCACTCAGTCGGAGGCGTTCACACAGTCGGAGCCGTAGCCACCCCAGTCCGAGCAGCAGTTCACGTTCGCGCAGTCACTCAATGGGTGAGCACATAGACGAACACGTTCTCACTCAGGAAAGTGAAATGCCCAAAGAGCCAACGGTCCGGGACCTGAAATACCTGAAGACATTATTAGAATTTTAGGTGATGAAGGTATTGTCACTCATAAAAAAGCTGAGGACCTTCACAACAGCTTAATTACAAGATGGATAGCTATTCTTCAAGACGGTCTGAATGCAGAGACAAGGGACTTAATAAGAAAGAAATATGATACCCCTAATATCTGTCCGTTGTTGATACGACCCAAGCTCAACGAGGAAGTGGCAGCAGCTATGAACGACAGTGGTACCAAGCGAGACAAAAGAATCAGTGACAAACAAGCCACACTGGCTGCTGCCATCTCTGCAATTGGACAGGTACTTAACATAATGTTGACTCACCAGAACATAAAACAAATTGAGACACTTAGTGATGCTTCACGGTTATTATGTGACATATTTCACGGCGACACTGTCACAAGACGATCACTAATTGTCCGTATTTATGCAAAATGGAACCACTCGACAAATTTCATTTTTTACTTTTTTTTGAAGAATACTAATGTAAAAGGTGGTCTAAATTCTTATACAAAAAAGAACCACATGATTTCCCCCTTGGAAACAAGGTATATTAAAAGCAGAACAGAACCAACAGCAATAACAAACGTTACTTGTAAAGCAAAACGGAACCACGGCACAACATGACTCTATTGATCAAACAAATAAACGATAGTACTATCATGTAATTTTATACAAAAAAGATCCACGCATACCATTATACATTACACATATTTCTATTATTAACGATTATTTTTAATACACAAAATAGAACCAAATTTCTGTGGTATCGTTATGCGTAAAATAAATTCCTATTATTTAGTTGCTAATATTGTTTTGCAAAAGGGAACCACAAACATTCGGTTCTATCATGTATAAATAAATATTGTTAAACAGTAGAACCACTAGGATGTGATTCCATTATGCTTATTGTTTTGAAACTTATGATCGCTCAAAGGTACAAAAATGAGATGATTGATTTCATATTTCTCGTTTTAAACAACGAAATATTTACTTTATTTCATTGATGGTATGACTCAAAGTGCAATAACTCAGTTTCAAAGTAAAACGTCAAACGTCATCTGTCAAAAAAGGCGACATTCAACGAAATAGTTCGAATGCGTGACGACCGTTTTTTTTTCTCTGCAAATAGTTCTGTTGTTTTTGTTTATTTCTTTAGAATTAAGTGTAAAAATGTTACGTAGAGGCAAGCTGTTGGTGAATATAGCTTTGGACATAAACACCGAAGATACTAATGAAGCCATAACAGGTAAATAGTTTTATTTAATGCATTTTAGTACCTACTTAATGTATCTGAGAAGTACTAGTACCTGCGCATTATCCACATTTGATTAACTCCGTTTGTGAAGTGATTTTATAAAGATTATTCGACAAGTAGGTATAAGGGCTCTCATATAACTGCAAAATCGCATAGCAAATTATCTACGAGCTCACACGAATGCACCGTATGAACTGCGGCGTTGTATCGTGTGCTGATGTATGATGTTATGATTGTAACGATGTGTGTGTGTGTATGCATGTATGTAATATGAAATACTTATATGTACATTTCTACGTAATGATGAGTGCTGAGGTATGAAAGACTTGGGTATGATTCTGGTGATGTGGTGGGTTGATGTGAAGTAATGAGAGAGTGCGTCCGTACGTACGTGCGTGCGTGCGTGTGTGTGTTACTACTTTATGAAGAACCGTAAAGCCGCGTTCACACTAGGTGACATTTGCCCTATGTCGCCCTATGTTTCATTACCCTTCTGGCAACGTTGTCGCTCGATGTCTTCGGCGACATACATCACTCGACATATCCTGCCTAGCGGCTGTGACACGGCTTTATAAGAACCAAAATAATTTCACTGTGGCCATATATTTATAGAACCACGCGTTATTGTTGTAAAGATATAAAAGTTTTTTTATTACAGCACAAGGTAGTGAAGAACCTAGTACGTCACAGCCTCTAGAGAAGCTTTCTTCACCTCTAAGCAATAACTTAACTTCGCCAGATCGCTTAGAAGAATATTCCTCGCCGATATTAGACCTACTTGCAAACTTGTCCCCTTTTAAAAGTCCTGACTATGTATCAGATTCATCAGATTATGGTGATGATATAATAGTTGCTGGTGGCAAGAAAATGAGGCTACCTAATGGTAAGTCTAGGCGCACTATCATAGAAGAGTCTGCTTCTGAAGGCGAAAATACTGCAAAATCACCAGCGTTTATACCATGTTCTGATGATGATACAGTGAGTATTAATGACGAAGTACCTACGAAAGGAAGACCAAAGAAAGGCCGACAATTTAAGTATGGTGGTCTATCTAGGATGGAAAGAAAGAGAA
Organism: Mamestra configurata; assembly: GCA_002192655.3. Lineage (NCBI taxonomy): Eukaryota > Metazoa > Arthropoda > Insecta > Lepidoptera > Noctuidae > Mamestra > Mamestra configurata. The sequence continues at coordinate 2,922 of NDFZ01002067.1, read as the reverse complement.
ACAGACATTCTAATAAGCCTTTTCACAACTATAAAAACATCGAAGTCCAACCGAAAGTATTTATTGATTATAAATGTAATTGTAAAACGAAGTGCTGGGAAAAAATAGATTCAAACAATCGACAGAAAATATTTGAGACTTTTTACAAACTAGAAAATTACAATACCCAGAATATGTACATCGCAGCAAGCGTCAAAGAAGCCGACGTTAAAAGAAGGATGACTAATAGCAATATGAAGAAAAAATTCTCTCGTAAATATCTATTAGATAAAATCGAAGGATTTATTTGTCAAAACACTTGGTGTTTCTACAAAGAGAGTTAATACTGCTTTGACTAAAATGAGGTCACAAGATTGTTTAGATAGAAGAGGATCGAAAAGTGGAGGTAAGAACAAATGCAGCGATGAATTAGTTTCCCAAGTAAGATGTCATATAAACTGTCTTCCTAAGTATAAATCACACTATAGAAGAAGTGAGCGCGAGACCGAACATCTTATGCCAGACATGACTTTAGACAAGATGTACGATTTATACTGTGAACATGTAGGAGAAGCTGAAAAGGTTAGTAAGGCTATGTACACAAAGTTATTTTACACATATTTTAATCTTAAACGAGCGCCTCTTAAAAAAGACACGTGTAACAAGTGTGACACATTACAAGCGAAATTAACTCATTGCAAAACTGCTGAGGAAAAAACAGCCATAGATACAGAACGCGAAGAGCATTGCCGAAAATGGGAACAGGCGCGGCATAAAATGAAGCCTGATTTTGTTCTGGCTACTCAATGTAAGGAAATAGAATGTCTCACGTTTGATCTACAAAAAACGCTTCCAATGCCTAAGATACCTACTGGAATTATTTACTATAAACGACAGCTTTGGCTGTATAATATGGGTATTTATTCGGCAAAAACCAACTCAAGTGGGTGTTTTGTTTGGATAGAAGGAATGGCTGGGAAGGGTGCTCAGGAAGTCGGCTCTTGTCTATTAAAATACTTAGGCGAGCATATTTCTGAAGATGTCGAGGAACTAATTTTATGGAGCGATTCGTGTGGCGGACAAAATCGTAACATAAAGATAGTTTTGATTTTAAAATCATTTTTGCATTGTCATCCCACTTTGAAAAAAATAACACAAAAGTTTTTGATTCCCGGACATAGAATCTGCAATGAAAAAATATCCGAGATTATACACTCCTGATGATTATGTACAAGTTATGAAAGATTGCAAGAAAAAGAACCCTCTTAAAGTGACAGTAATGGCAAAATCAGATTTTCTGGGAACTTCTAAGGTTGAAAAAATGATTATTAATAGAAAACGTGGTATTAACAAAGAATGTATTAATTGGCTACAAACTCGGGAAATATACATAGAAAGAGACTCACCAAACTCAATTTATTTTAAAACAGACTTCTTTGGTAATGCTGTAGAAGTTAATATAGGGAGAGCACCTGTTCGTGGCAGACCAGCTTTAATCTTAATGGAACATTTAGTTCCCTTGTGGCCGTCAGGGAAGCCAGTATCACCCGCGAAACTAGCCGATATTCAATCCATATTACATCTCATACCACAAGATGCACAGAGTTTTTATAATGGTCTCGACTGTGATAATACTATAGAAGACGACATAGATGGACTAGACACGGTGGATTTCGAAATCCAATTTGATGATAACGTCGAATAAACGTGTATTTTTGATAAATTAAAGCTTTATCCCGATTATAAATCACATAGTTTCATTTATATCAACAAATCCTTAGATTGTGGTTCTTTTTTGTATATGAGAAAACCTATTAATTAGTTAATGTTTAAAGGAACCACATGCACGATTTCTTAATTATTTTCAAAGTTTACCAGTAATCAACAAAAAATTATATACACATACTAAATTTAGTAATTTATCAACATATTTAAATAAAATAAATAGTAATTTTACTTCATTTAACAGTGCTGCACATGTTTTTGTAAACCCTTTGATATCTCAAAAGTGTGTGTTTGCTGTGTGGTTCCATTTTGCATAAATACGGACAATTCTCCCAGGTCTGAACAAAGATTTAAGAGAACTAATGGAAAACACAACAATAACAGAATATCTGTTTGGGGACAAACTGCAGGATAGAGTGACCGCCTGCAAAGCAGTAAAGAAGTCTGCCCAGGAACTAAAAAATAATGTGCCTTCAAAACCCAGGCTACCTGCAAAACGCAAGTTTAATAATAATTTAAACTACCGAGGCCCTCAACGACCACCAATGCCTCGTCCGAGTGGGCCGAAACTGAAGATGAGGCGCCCAGCATATCAGCAGACTACGCCGTCGAACCGTGCCAGACGATCTCCACCGAGGCAGCAATATCGTCGCCAGACGCGTCGTTGAACCAGGTACAAACAGGCAGATTACAGTATTTCCTTTCAAACTGGGATAGTATCAATACTAACCCTAAAATACGTGATTGGGTATCAGGATACAAAATCCCATTCACTAGTGAACCTTCACAGTGTTCTTATCCAGCCAACAATAATTTTTCAGACAAGGAAAGAACATTGATTTCTTTAGAAATAGACAAATGGTTGCAGATAGGCGCTATAGAACTATGTAACCCTGTACAGAAACAATTCTTATCTAGTATATTTCTTCACCCTAAGGCAGATGGCACTTGGCGCTTTATTTTAAACCTTAAGAAACTCAATCAGTTCATTGATACAATTCACTTCAAGCTAGAGGACATTAGAACGGCAACCAGACTAATGAGTCCAAATTGTTACATGGCAACTATTGACCTTAAAAACGCATACTATTTATTACCAGTAGAGAAATCTTATAGGAAATACTTGAGATTTCAATTTTTAAACATAATATATGAGGGTAGAAGTCAAAATAATCGTACATGGGTTAAAAAATCACATGTCCTCTACCTTTAATGGCC
>NDFZ01002066.1:0-16247 GCA_002192655.3 Mamestra configurata | reverse complement strand
GAAAAAACACATTTGTTGTATGGGATATAATTATTATATTTCTATAATTTTAAATCTTATTTAATTTTTATTATTTTTTGTTATAGCGGCAGTAGAAATACACACTCTGTGAATTTCTACTGTCTACCTATTACGGTTCTTGAGATACAGTCCGCTGACAGACAGACGGAAGGACAGATGGACGGACAGCGGAGGATTAGTTATAGGATTCCGCTGGTTACCCTTTGGGTACGGAACCTTAAAAACACAATGTTTAAACTCATAATGACAAACACTGAATTTTAGCAGCTTCTTAATTCAAATTATTTATAGAATTTGATGTAGGAATTTGCTAATTAGTGTTAAATTAGTCTTGTTGTTAGATTGTTTTATACTCGTGCATAAGGCCTATGTTTTGAAGACCACATTATCTCCGTTTCAATCCGGCGTTATTTGAAGTCACTGCAGCAGGTCCTCTTTTTTCACGTTTCTTTGCCAGCCATCATGTTTTCAGAGCTTATAACGTAATGTTCAAGCCTTAAGCACATAGAAGAAAAAAAAGAAACTTGAAAACGAATCAATCAACTGTACCGAATCACACAACAGCTTTCAAAGATAACTAACAGCCAATCAGAACCACGCTCAATCACACCGCACATGTTTGCTCACTACGATGAGCCGTNAGCACATAGAAGAAAAAAAAGAAACTTGAACACGAATCAATCAACTGTACCGAATCACACAACAGCTTTCAAAGATAACTAACAGCCAATCAGAACCACGCTCAATCACACCGCACTTGTTTGCTCACTACGATGAGCCGCATCTAGCAATGTGCAACATCCGCGACTCTCAGTATCGACATTCAGCACTCGCCGCAGCGCAATCATCAAATATTTGCATTCCACTGAAAAAGTAATATGATTATTAATTTACCGTCGATTCATCGGTTCGCCGGTTCGATTCCGTTCAATAAACGGCCGCCCCATTCGAGATATTCACTGTATGCAAAACCTGTGAATTTAGTTTGTGATTTCGAATGGAAAATATTTCGAATAATGTTTAGTTTTGTTTGTTTCTTGTTTTTTGGTGGGTGAAATGTTTGGTGGTGAATATTGCAATGTTGTTGTGAGCTCTTTTGAAGAGCTTTACAGATCGTATTTTTCATCCCGGTATATGCCTGAAACTAATAACTCTGAAATCTTGTTTTCTTTTTCGTTTGTGCACATCAGTTAGGTATAAAACAAAATATGCGAATGGTAAATTCAAATTCAAATTCAAAAGTCATTTATTCAAATTAGGCTGAGTGCCAGCACTTTTTGAACGTCAAAGTTCTACATAAAGACAGTCCCCCAAAACGCCCGCCCGTCACCACTTCCTAGTGTTGTAGCTGGGAAGAAGAAGTGTCGCAACAAACTCCCCAGCAACACATCTGTCTGTTAAGTTTTAAAAAACTTGAATTTATACAATAGTATGGAAAGTGTTTTACAATACATGTAGACGAATACTTCTATTGGACGCAATAAAGCAAAACAAATAGACGGATAGAATATATTTGATTGTACACCAATAATGAGTTTGTGTAAAACAGTTGTGTAACTATACACAAACTCAATAAAATAAAATCAATATCAATATGACTCTTGCGTTACCGGGTAAAACGGGGTGGATAGAAATAATGGGGTGAATAAAAACTAAACTTTGATTGTAATTTTCACGTTATTTTAATATTGTTTGCAGCAATGAAGAACTCCAATTCATTATCATTTTTTTTTATTTTTAAATGGACGCTTTATGAGAAACTATTAAGGTATTTATGTGAAAATCCCAATAAATGTAACGTTTTTATTCACCCCTGCATTTCTATCCACCCTGTTTTACGATACTGCGTGACTGACTGATTGAGTGACTGACAGACAACATACAGCCGAAACTACTAGTCGTAGAAAACTAAAATTTGGTATATAGGTTCCTTGGGGATCGTAGGGGAGCACTAAGAGAGGATTTCCCAAAATTCCTGCGGGAAAAGGAAAAAACGGTTTATGCGCGTACGAAATCGCGGGCAAAAGCTAGTTATATATAATACCTTTATCTACAGGGGCAGTCTACAAATCCTAGTTTGAGTAAATAATAAATATAGCCATTTTCGACTTGCTCTCTTCACTTTTTTTCATTTACAAGTCAAACATTCAACCAGATTGACTAAGTATCCGTCAAAATGGCAACAACTTCGATAGCTTCGTACAAAACAAGCTAGCACACACACATACACAGACAAGCCTCAGACGCCGACACAGCCTCTGTATACTCTTGTCTCTCAGTTTGATTACCGTAAGACCACCGAGCGCTCCAACTTTCTAAGCATTTGATGTGCTATAGACTCCATTAATTCGGTAAATTGTGGTACTGGTCCCTGCAGAATGAATCCTAGAGTGCACTTGTAAATTCGAAGAAGTCAACTGCTTTTTACACGTAGCAGTTTTTTTTTGTTTTTGAAGTGAAAACTTCTTTAGACGCGTTGAGCACTTTTTGGGTGATCAAAAATCATGGAACTCGCTTCATCGTCACCGAACGCTTTAGCTTTCGCTTAGTTTTCACCTCTATCGGCAGTTCTAAAAGACTTTTATGTGTTCTTTTTATGTAGTCTCTTGTCGCCTAATACTGAAGCCAAGACGTTACACATTATAGTAATTGTGTTGACTTTCGTATTGAATATATATTATCAACCATGTGTCAGTTTTGTGATAATAAATACTTTTTCTTTCTTATTTTTGCATTTTCTGAAAAAAAAATATATATGATACCTACTCAGCGATGTGCAGGTTTCTATCAGTGATATAATTCATTTATATTCTTACCAGTACTTCCAGCGATTACAGTTTACAAACAAACAATTTAAGCTATTTATTTATGTTGAATTGTCCCGTTTCCGGGTTGCGGAAATTGTTCGAAAGAGACACCGCGACCCTGGAACGCTGGCTTTAGAAGGAACACGGATGGGTTTTAGTCACCAAGAGTCTGACACGCCCTTCCGCTCCACCCAGAGCGGAAGAAGTAATTTGATGATTTCCCATACTTAAAAAAAAAAAAAAAGCTCATTGGAGATGTTTGCTCAGAACCGAACTTGACGGCTTCCATACAGTTATTCGCAAAAAAAAGTCGCATGACCAATGCGTAGAACGCGGGTCAGTGGCAATAGCATCATGAAAACAGTGGTTGAGAATCCTTACTCCCCTATTCTGAGGCTCTATGTGGTCAGGTAGCTTCCTTGCTTTATCGGTCTCTGCACACCATGCCTTAGGCACCTACTTCAGTGTTTATTTTTATACGTGTTTGTGTACTACTAACACTAGTTGTAAGGTATTCTACTAACAAAATGGACTATAATGTTGTCCGATGAAAATAAATAAATTAAATGAATTTCTAAAATTTGTTAAGAAGTTTAGGCTGGAGAAGCACATTTCTACGCTCGATTTTGCAGTTTATAGCTTCAAAAGCTGTCCCGTCTGCCTGCCAAGATCGACCCGCCCTATCGCTAAACAAACATTTGCGTAAGTTACTGCAAGTGCACTCCGCTCGTCTCGTCCCCTGGAACCAACTGCCCCGGACTATTATATGATGGTTGGACCCCGATTCCTAAGTACAAGGCAATTATTAGCTTTGAATGGCTACATGCTAATAAAATAGAAATATGTATTGTAGATTGATGAAGAGTCCGAAAAAACGATTATCTAATAACCCTTTTTTTGGCTTTGCCGTAATCGGATAAAAAGAAATGGGTGGGCTGCGTGGAAGACGATATTGCGAGATGGGTGAACACTTCACTATTAAAACAGCCGGTCTATTCTGTGAACATCTCACCGAGTAAACTGCACCTATGCAGAACCGTCTTTCCATCTTCTTGTATGGTTTGGCAGCTCACTTCATGTTCACTTCACCTAAGTTTATACCGGTGAGATGTTTACAGAATCGCACTGCAGGTATCATCATATCAGCCGAAAGACTTTCACTGCTGGACATGGGCCTCCCCGAAGTGTCGCCACAACAATCGGTCCTGTGCTGTTCCCATCCATCGGCTACCCGCGACCTTCACCAGGTCATCGGTTCACCTTGTTAGGACTTCCAACGCTACGTCTTCCGGTACGCGGTCGCCACTCCAGAACTTTTCGGCCCCATCGACCGTCTGTTCTGCGAGCAATGTGCCCTGCCCAATGCCACTTCGGTTTGGCGATCCTTCGACCTATGTCGGTAACCTTGGTTCTGCGGATATCACCATTCCTGATTCGATCACGCAAGGAAACTCCGAGCCCTCTCCATTGCCCTTTGGGTGACTTTAAGCCTTCTGATGAGGCCCATTATTGTGAGTGACCACGTTTCGGTTTCATATGTCATCACTGGCAACACGCACTGGTATTATACCGGCCTTTCGTATTGAGACACTGCAGGTATAGTTCATAAGAAAACCTTCCTTGAAAACATTTTTTTTTCCGGAAAAGTAGTGCATCGAGTACTTTTATTTTATTTTATTGCCAGTCGTAAAAATCGGTCGTGCAGAAAGAATTTCTATGGAGTTGCGAGGAGGTTAGTACCTAATAAAATCCTTAGATGAACGTTGTGAAGACTATGGGTTTAGACTTAAATTAAGACAAGGTCATATCTTGTGGGGTCGTAAAAAATTCAACAGATAAAATCAACGCTGATTTTAAGTACAGTATTGGTTAGCTTTTCTTAGGAAATTATGAAAGAAAATGATCAACCATTACCTTCTTCATGCCCTGTAAACTGAAAGACTATCTTTTTTTATCGTGAATAATTATAAATGTTACTTATTTCTCAAATTATTTCTAAATAACAATTTTATTCGATAATTTTCGTCAACTGAAACTAAATGAGGCCCTGACAAGTAACATCAAAAAAGTCTCTTTAAAAATTTAACAGTAGTAAACATCTAATGGTCAAGTCATATGAAAACCATGTAGGTTACCGTCTGGTCAGTAACCCGGAACTTGGTTATCCTTCAGGATTCTTAGAATCGATAAAAGAAAGCGATCAACCCAGTCTACCGTTACCCTCCCGATGCACTGTCAACAACCAAACGTTGTATAGTAGCACTGTGCTTGACTATGCTTCAGAATTTTATTCCACATATAAAAACTAACCTACCCGAACTCCACTCACATGCAAAGATAACAACTGATACATTGTTACTCTCCCATCCTCGCAACAAATCAATAAAACACTATAAATAAAACATGAGAACCAAATATCATGATATCTGTGTGAGCTCACAACAATCCGACAGTTTATCCGACTATTAAAATATATTTCAACCGTTTTGTACCACGATAAGTTGCGCTCGAAAAATATTCTACAATCCTACATATCGGCAATCACTTATGATCGCTTGTGGTCTAAGTTTTGAGCGAAGAGCGTGAATAAACTGAAAACTTTGAGGGAATCATTCAACCTTGAATAGTCAGTATACAGATTGTGATTTCGTTTGTTCTCGTTTTCTGGACAAACCTGTTGTTATTGAAATATTATGTTTTTGTAGGACGCAGAAGTTTCAAGTTGTCGACGCTTTTGTAAATTGTTGTCTACTCAAAAGTTGTTTTGTGAAATTCGATGGCCAAAAGCTCTAGACTATAGAAATTCGATTGTCAAAATGCGAAAATATTAGACTGACCACGTACGATTTTGACAGCGTTTGTCAAACATTTTTGTCGTTTTGTTAATCGCCTTCGTAACGGTAGTGTGACTCTAAACACACACAACAAGTTTAAAAAGTCTCTTCAGGGGTGATTACTGGAGAAATGCTATTACAGCGTAGATGAATTCTGAAATGATATTTTGCTTGTATACAATTCTCAAATTTAATTTAAACTTTGATATTTTAATTGACATTGTAATTTTGAATTAAATTTCGACATTGTAATAAAAATTTCATTCACATTTTGACATTGTAATTTCTTATTTTTTATTGTATTGTTTGTCTAGTGCAACTAATTTTGTACGCCATAAACCTCATTTGAATCCTAAAACAGACACTAATGATTTACAAAATAAATGTCTTATCTTATCTTATCTTTCTTATCTTTCTTATCTTTCTTATCTTTCTTATCTTTCTTATCTTTCTTATCTTTCTTATCTTTCTTATCTTTCTTATCTTTCTTATCTTTCTTATCTTTCTTATCTTTCTTATCTTTCTTATCTTTCTTATCTTTCTTATCTTTCTTATCTTTCTTATCTTTCTTATCTTTCTTATCTTTCTTATCTTTCTTATCTTTCTTATCTTTCTTATCTTTCTTATCTTTCTTATCTTTCTTATCTTTCTTATCTTTCTTATCTTTCTTATCTTTCTTATCTTTCTTATCTTTCTTATCTTTCTTATCTTTCTTATCTTTCTTATCTTTCTTATCTTTCTTATCTTTCTTATCTTTCTTATCTTTCTTATCTTTCTTATCTTTCTTATCTTTCTTATCTTTCTTATCTTTCTTATCTTTCTTATCTTTCTTATCTTTCTTATCTTTCTTATCTTTCTTATCTTTCTTATCTTTCTTATCTTTCTTATCTTTCTTATCTTTCTTATCTTTCTTATCTTTCTTATCTTTCTTATCTTTCTTATCTTTCTTATCTTTCTTATCTTTCTTATCTTTCTTATCTTTCTTATCTTTCTTATCTTTCTTATCTTTCTTATCTTTCTTATCTTACTTATCTTATCTACCGCTGACAGAATGATACTTATATACTAAATGTAGTATTATTTCTTTTCCTCATTGAAACAATAAACTAAACCCTTAGACCACCTTTTCGCTTAATGAGACACAGAAGGATATCAGTAGCTATGTTTAAACACTTAAAAAGTATTGTTTTTCTGAATCAATTTTCTGATCGAATGTCTACAATAAACATATACATGTAACATTGCATAACATAGTTTCACGAAACCAATCATCATGATAATTACTGCCTCTACATTAGCGATTACGATTTGAAAACTGTTGCCCTAATTAGGGGAATTAACGGGTTTAACCACCAAATACCGTATTAACCCACAACTTAGTCCACATAACATCATGACATATTATCGAGAGCCCTGAAGCTGTGTTCAAATCGAATTATAACATCGCTACATTTTATGAATTTCACATTAAAATGTTGATCACTTTATTTTAGCACACTAATATTATTATAAATGCAAAAGTTTGGATATTTGGATGAATATTTGTTACTCAATCACGTCAGAACGACTGAACGTATCTTGATGAAATTTGGCACAGAGGTAGATTATAGACTGGAATAACACATATGATACTTTTTATCCCAAGAGTATGTTCCCTTGGGATCATTTTAGAAATTCACGCGGGTGGAGCCGCAAGCCAGTTACATTATAATTCTGACAACTTCATTTTAGTGTGCATTATTTATAACATAGGTCAGATAGGCTGTAGCTCCATGTCATATACTGGTACACAGCTGCAACGGGGTAGATTGGAACCTGAACCCAACATAGTTCGGGAAAGACAGGCAGATACATAGATACTGGGTAATTACTTTACATACAATACTAAAAAGACGACATTCACGGATTTCTCACCTGTATCTTGGATTTAATTGCAGCCAATACCCGAGTTGTATAATTGTGAGATAAGTGAAGTACTAGTACTCAGCTGCATCTGGTTGTATGTTTGAGGTTGGTCATAAAAAACTGAATAACAGCGAGTCAGACTCGCGCACCGAGGGTTCCGATCGAGTATTGATTCTTTCCGAGTATACATTACCTACGGAAGTTTATAAACTATGAAAGCACTCTCATTACTATTTAAGATTGAAGGACAAACTTAACTTTGTTGTTGAAAAAATGTTCTTCCATGCATCAATGTACGTCACGGTCAATCCTTCAACCGAATATACATATAAGTTTTTAATCGCAAAAAAATATTTTTTAAATGATAAACCTACAAATCCCTAATTTTCACTTTTTCCTGTACTTGTTCTGTAAGATATATCATCTTGCCAAATTTCATGACTTTAGGTCAACGGGAAGTACCGTATAGATAGGTATTGATTCCCTTGCGAGCGTCAAAACATGCGCCGAAAACGGAGCATAAACGGTAAGGCCGTTTATGCTCCGTTTTTAGATTGCCTTGACTTTGAAGTTTTTTCACTGCTCCAAAGAGTAGCAGACCTGAGTATTTTATATAAATATCCTCTCGATTGAACCACGCGTTCTTGAGAAAAAGGGTATTAACAAACGGACAGACGAACAACAAAGTGATCGTATTAGGCATCCCGTTTTTGCCGACTCAGGTACGGAACCCTAAAAACGGATTGTTTTTGCATTTAAGTAAGCAACCTTCGCATAGTTTATGCCATCAATTTATTCCACGTGAGAATGACAAATCAAATTTAAGCAGAAGTGTATCGCTTAATATCACAGCCCATAGAGTAGATACAAGCTACTCAAAATCTTAAAACACCCCTTCCCAAAATCCCCCTCACTACGCAAAACATATCACACAATACTTATATACCATACAATAATAATGGCACTTGAAATGCTGCCAACGTCAGTATAAACATTTATCAGTTTCCTGAGTAATAAATTTCCGACCCTCCCTCTAAAAATTATTCGAATTGTATCATAATTGAACTTAATTGAAATGAGCTTTCACAATTTGATATTAAATTTTGTAATCATATTTAAAGTATTTCGGTATGATACGGTGGGGAGGATTTTGATGTTGTATTGATTGGATGATTATGTACATCGTATTAATTTATAGAATACTAGCTGACCCACGCAACTTCGTCTGCGTCACATTTTTCATGAATGCTCGGCTCCTATTCACCGTAGCGTGATATTATATAGCCTAAAGCCTCCCTCAATAGGCTTCCCAACAGTAAAATATTTTTTTGTATTTAAATTTCTAATAAATAGTCAAGAATAACTAACTCATCGAGTGGTAAATGATCAATTTTATCGACCGCCGAGAGTAGAAAATAATTAAAGCCCTAATATCGCTATTAAAAACAGGGGTTGGTGATAGAAGGGTGAAAATTAAGGGTTGTATATATTTTTAAATGCCACATTACAAAAAAATAAAATTTTGTCCAAAAAATTAAAAAAAAATGTTAGGGTTAGACAACCCTTATCACTTAGGGGTATGAAAAATAAATAGTAGCCGATTCTCAGACCTACTGAATATGCATATAAAATTTCATGAAAATCGGTCAAGACGTTTCGGAGGAGTATGGTAACTAACATTGTGACACGAGAATTTTATATATAAGAAGATATGTACGACGGTAGAGGAAGAAAGACTTAACATGAAGAACTCCTTTTCATCGTCGCAACACACAGCGTTTTGTGGTATTGACATTTCGTAAAGGATAACAAAAATAAATATTCACTAGAAGTAGTTTAAAAGATAAATTAAAATCATAAAGTACACCATAACACTTTCTTACTGTTGGCAGTCCAGTTCTCGATAATAACGATTTCTTTTTATACATAATGTTTCCGTATCATCATCTAAGTTCTAACCTCCAGTACAATTTGGTTTTATAGTACGGTCTTAAATGTATTGAAATCGTACAAATGCACCCCGAAAAGTGCATTTGCAGAATTTGAAGCCATGTATGCGAAAGCAAGAGATGCGATGGTAGCTGCATGCTAGAATTTTAAATCTGTTTAAAAATATAATGATACTGAAATAAAAGTTTGAAATGAAAATGTTTTTGAATATATTTTTGAGTGACGGTGAATAATTGAAGAAAGTGGTACTTTCAAAGGTACTAGTGTAAAACTAGACAAAGAAACTAAAGTGATAAATCATTGTTTGGAACAGATCCTCCAGATCTGATGCCAAGACATCTCGGATAGATTCGTTAAAGTATGTAAAACTGCGTATCACAAACACTTGTAACATGACAAACAGGATAGTAAAATTTTATTTGTATCAATAAAAAATATGATATAGAAACTGGAAGATCCGATGTTTGTTCGATGTGACCCAGTTAAAATCAATAAAATTATTCAAAACTTTAAAAAAATGGGAAAGAGTAAGAAGAAAAAGAGTAAGTAAGGAGCTAAACATATTATAAGTCTGTGAACTTGCAACAATATTAAATAAATTGTCTGCTTTTATCTCTTATCATCTAACAATTTTATTTCTACGTATATTTACATCGTCAAACCTTAGTTTATGTGCTGCATCAGTAAAAGGGGGAAATAGTAAATCTTCTTTACTATCAAAATACAAACTGTTCATATTTATTTGTACTCACACTCAGTCCCCTACAACTTTTCCGATATCTGCAGCATGACTAATTTCATTGGAAAAATTGAATACATAAAGCGCAAAACGTCTTAGAGTTTCGATCGTATCTATTCAAATCAGTAGTTGTTCAGCAATACTGCGAAATAAATAACATTGTTCGGTAGGATATGATATACCGTTTATGAGCAACTTAAGTGCACTATTGTCGTTTTCGTCTCACCCGCTACGGTTTATTGCTTGAGCTATAAAAATGCATCGAACGTTGCAACGGTTTTGTATTACTGTGGTTTATATTCCTCATCATATGATGGATTTTTGCCAATTTCTTAAATAAGTTTAGCGTTACTGCTTTATATGAGCAAATAAATATGCAGGATTTTTAAAATATTTTGTATAAGCACAAAAATTCGACACNAATTTCTTAAATAAGTTTAGCGTTACTGCTTTATATGAGCAAATAAATATGCAGGATTTTTAAAAATTCGACATTCACTTTAGGCTGGTGTCAAAATGAAATCTTAACTTAAAACTATATTTCATTGAATTATTGGGTTGGAATCACCATTTTAAACAATGTAATATAATGATACAAGCTCACATTTATAATGAGGTATCGAAGCCTGTATTTCGCATTGTTAAACAATGTTTGCATGGACTAACTCCATGACGCACACAAAACTAAATCCCGAATATTCCAGAAATTCAAATATCAATTCCAATGCAGCGAGCAATAGTAGTAATATAATTTATCTGCATAGAATTTCCAACAAATCAATTCCAGTTGAAAATTCAGGATCAGCAGACAAATAGATCATTGCAAAGCAACGCTCACGTACGTAAATACCTTTCAATCAACGTATCAAGCGCACAAGCGAGAACATCGCACGAACAAAATTTAATTCAGCGAGCATGCACGCGATATTCGAACGGCACATAAATACCAATGTGACTGAATAAACTAAGGTTATTCAACATCCAAGTTTAGAGACACGGTGTTCGTACTTCTAAACCGTATGAAGACACCGTGTTGGGGAAGTTAGCACTAAATTTGTGAGTTGTTGTAGTTGGAAAGCGCGCTAAGATAGTAGTAGCGTTGCCGGTTGCTCGTCACTGGGAAGTAAGAAAAGTGAGGGTGGCACACTCGCCCGCATACAAATAGTTTACAAATGGCATGTTGTCGGTGCGGTGTCGCCGCGGCGCGACTGCGACACTGTGCGACTGTCGAGTGCAAGTTACAAACGATATGGCTTAAGATTAACCCCTCAATAAAGTTTCATTGTAGAGGGGATTGTGGGAATTCTGATTTATTTTGTTTCTTTGTATTTAATTTGTCTGTTTTAGAGATAATACCAAGTTTGAAAAAAGGAATGCATTCTTCAACAAATACGTTATCTTCTTCTTCATCTATATTTTATGAAATTCTTAAGAATGTCCTTCATTAACCAAACGATATCGACTGCCTTTTAATAATCCCTATTACATCTCCAGTTTCTAATATCATTCAAATCTTAAGCTATATTACTAACAGGGTTATCCGCTTCTAAATCGCTATTATCTCGTTGTTCATACCCTGTAGCTCGGCACGCGCGACGCCGTTGGTCGCGTTTAGTCGGGATAACTCGGAGAATTTTTAAATTATCAACACTAAGTAGGTAACGTATGGGAGTATTGAACCAGCTTGCGACTGCAACTCTAGTGACACATCGTATGTACATAAAGACCGTGTTAAAACCTATGTTATGGCTGTTGAATCAGGTCTTAAGGAGCTTCATCTCTTAAGAACTTTATACATACATACTTCTTTATTTAGTTTAAAAAAATATATATTATAAAAAGGATAAAAGTAAATACGAACATCTAGCTCACAATATTACAAAACATATAAAAGCAAAACGTGTGGTGTAAGTACTCACTGTATTCGTTGCTCAATTTTGCAAAAGCAAAAATGAATTTAAAGAAAAATTTTCAAGAAATTTATTAAAATATTTTATTTTAAAACTTGCAAATAAAATAAAATACTATCAAATAAAATCATTTGAAGGGAGTTCAAAGCTATATAAGAGTGAATAGAGGTGAAGCAATAGTGGAAATAAAAAAGGTTTTAATCCTGTTTAGCGAAGTCTGCGAGGCGTCTGCGAGGCCAGAAGTCAGGTGCGATGTAAAAGAAAACTCATTACTTCTTATTCACCGTCGACGTCGGATAGTGTTTGTATTGATGTGATATCGTTGTCGATAGTCGATGAAAAATGGACAAGTTCTATTGCAAATTTTTCATTTATAACATCTTAATGCTTTTGGAAGTCTAGGCTGTAATATGGTCGACGCCAGATACATTTGCAATAACGGTCATTGCCCTTTCCTTAATATCTCTTCGTAAGGACCTGCACAATAAATTATGAACCATTTTTCATTACTAGAAAATGTATAGGATCACGATAGATTCAGGACAGATTTATGTGTTTATTTCTGTTTTCGGAACTAACTATGTCAAAATTTAGGTGGGTTAATGACCGTTATTGCAAATTTATCTGGTATCGACCATAGCTACGAGTATTTACAGAGAAAAAATATTTTTTTTACTATTAATTAATTTAAAAAATTCGACTGCAAACAAATATTGTAGGTACATTTAGACTTTGAGGACACACATCCTTAAAAGCAGATATCATAAATTTATTTTGCCATAATTTGTATGTATGTTTTACTTGCTGTTTCTTTGTTTCTTGACAATAAATTACCATTAATTAATTTCCTGACGTTTTTAAGTACAAACTTTCTATCGACACCACCACAACCCCAAGTAAGGGGTTGCAGCAATAAATTTTAAAAGTAACACATCAGTATGCCAGCCTCGTTTCGTCGTCTACACATTGAATGGGACAAAGCAAGATGTATTGTAGCTACATATGAGCAGCACAATACGCTGCCTGGCTTCCGGCAAAAATCGATGGTTAATGGCGATTTTGCCGTTCAGTTCAGTTTTGGGATGGCTCATAATGGAATTAATGTCGAAGTAGCTTAATGAAATCTAGAGGGAGGCCAAAGTAAAGATGGATGGATTGTGTTAGGAGTGATATGAAAGAAAAGGGAGTTTGTGATAGCGTGACGGTTGACAAGACAGAATGGAAGAAAAAACGTGTTGCACCGACCCCAAGTAATATGGGATAAGGGCAGGAAGATGATGATGAACTATCATTGGGTAACTTTTCTCTCATTATGATATAATGAAACAATCTTAATTTAAATAGAGTTGGTTCGAGTAGATGGATTGTATTAATATTCTCACTATCCGATTGTATCTTTATACGATTTTATATCAATAAATAAATGTAATTTATTAACTAAGAACGTATGTTTATGAAAGCGTGAGCTTGTACTCAAATTTTGGCACGGATTGAATGAGGTACACAATTAGTTGAACACAATCTCGCCAATTGCTCTGCAGACCAAACAACAGATATAATTACTTTAATTGCGTTTGCACCGTTCTTGGTCTCACGCACCGCATCATATTGCACATCGGTGATTAGGTATTGTTATAATTAGATATGATTAGTAATTATAGCCATAAGTAAACCAATATTGACTAAATTAGACAGTAGCTAAATAACAGTAGCAAACTAAACACAGACGGAAATTATATTGTGCCTATACATGTTGAAGTAAAGGATTAAAATTCATAGAATTTGCCAATCTTTTTCCTAACTGTATAGGCGTCTACTTAACCGAATACCAACCGTATTTTTACTAGTATTTTTGATTGCCTGACCATCACAACCCAGTAACTGAGTAACACGTATCGTGCTACTCAGTTGGCAGGATCCGTAACGAGAGTTAAAGATCTTCAAATGACAGCCGGGACCAATCGATATGTTATGGATGGTCACCCATGCAAAGGTCGATCTCGGCATGCGTCGCTTAACCTCGAAGGTCGGTAAAAATTAAAGTTAAGTTAAAAGTCAAAGCATTTATTTCAAATAAACCATTAACAGGTACTTTTGAATTGTCAAAGTCAGTCCGTCAAAAACATGAAGCTTTTGCACGTTCCAAAGCGTAGATCTCTATGGAGAAGAACGTGCAAGGAACTCCACGAATATTCTTTTAAATCATTTTATGTTTACGAAACTCCTTGTTAAATTAACCTTATTGCAATTTATGAAAAAAATGTAAAGAAAGAAAAAACAATTTACAGTACCAAATATTAAAATTATTGTTGTTGATCCCACTGATAAATACAAAATTTACCAGGAAGGATAACTCTTAGTACCTACACAAACAGTACACATACTACGTCAAAAGGAAAATAATATAATGACAACAAAAACCAAAGCAAACCCATTTGTTTCACACGATACTCCGAACTTTTCGCGTTGACAAGACGCTGACACTCTCCATCTTCTTTTCATTTCCAACGTAGAAACTTTTGAAATGTAAGAAAATATATCCAAATTAGATTTATACGCGAGCCTAATACGCGCTGTGGAGTGTTCAGGTGATTTGGGAGTGCGGCCTACAGATTGAATTTACTTACGGCCCTTGAGAGATGGATACGGTTGAGGAACTTTAAATTTCTGGATACGCTTTAAAATATTGTAAAAATGTTAAGATTTTTTGTCTTCGAGTTGAATGCAACTGATTTGATAGGATAAAATATTGCCAAGGAAATCTTTGCAACAATTCCATGATATTATTGTTTTAGACTTCGTTACGGCTTATTATCAGATAGAAGTGGGCTTATATCAAGTGAAAGCAATCAAAACCCCTAAGTTCTTATATCTCTTCTTCCTATTTCTGTTTTCAGAGGTTTAGATGAGGTAATGAAATTAATATTTCTTTCTAGTTATTATATATAGAAAAAAAAAATGCATTAAATACTTTATGTTTATGTAGATGATGTTTTCATTGTAACAAAAAGCACAAAACATGATTTCTTTTATCCCCAGGTCCTCCTGACACAAAAAGAAACCAACATACATAATTACATTGTTAGTACGTTGTATCGCAATTTCTCGACATTGTCAAGATTGTAAACTCGGTACATCTAGATAAAATTCTGCCAACAGAATCTTCGCAAGTACGCACCCTACGCCCCCGGGGGCGTTTTTCCCCCCATTACTTCTATAACATCACTTTATGATACTCGGCTGTACTTTTTTTATTATTCATGATAATACGCCTTACATTAGCGTGTTTTTGTTCTCAACATCGTCTACTGCCGTTCACTTTTTCGTCTTTACGAAGCCTTATTTTTGTCGTTTCTTCATTATTTATTTGTTGCATCCGTAACATTTTTGAGCCTGACCAGACATCAAAACAAAATGTAGTGCTTGAAAGAAAACTTACCATTATTTCTGATGGGATTATTGAATATTGATTTTGAAATTAAACAAATTATTTTATAATTAATAAACTTTGTCTATGTTAAATTTATTTCTCTAAATTCAAACATTTCTACCAGAGTTGCGGAATTCGTTCGAAAGAGTCACCGCGGCCTTGGAACACTAAGGGCATTAGGAGAAACATGGATGGGTTTTTCTCAGTAAGAAACTGATACTCCTTTCCACTCCACCCAGAGCGGAGAGAAACACACACACATTTTAAAACTACCAAAATAAACATAAAATCTCCCAACAAATTGACATTTACTTTACAGAGTTTAAATGTATGTAAAACCTTTCATCGCGGCCTCTCAAGTCAAAGCTTGTGACCCGATTCGGCTTGTCTTTTGACCCTTGCTCAACATTATACAAATCCTTCTTACATCCACTCTCTGTATTTATTTGCGTGTCTTGACCTACAATTTTATACGGTATCTTAGGGGTATCTTAGTATATGTACATAAATTTAGTACAAGCCCCCGCTTCGGGAAATGCGACTGAACCGGAGTTAGGGAACTGAATCTTGAGTTCATTTTAGATTTTTGTGACTAGAAATGTGTAAATAGTGGTAATGTTTGTTTTGGTCATTATTTAGATGAAAATAATG
>NDFZ01002065.1:0-16243 GCA_002192655.3 Mamestra configurata | reverse complement strand
AATAAGCTCTTTTTTTGTCTTTCTTTCCTGGTCAGATCGACCAATTTCGGACCATGCGGATACGGTGCAGCAGTTCACCTCTACTACCTTTGCTTAGGAATTTCCCATTTTGATTAATGATTCTATTCTACTTGCAAAATAATATTGTGTATTATTTAAAAATTATTTCGCCTTCTTACCTATTTGCATGCTCTATGGTCTCCCATCACTGAAGCACACTTAAATGAAACATTTGTCAAGTATCATTGTGATTTAGGTAAGGTATAACTGTGTGACCTTAGTTCGATATTCAAATAAAATTCAACTCTCCCGTTTTTTTCACAACAAAAATTAATCTGCAATGACACATAAGCGTCCCACGTCAACTATTGCCAACGTAAACAAGTCGAGTCTATTGTTATTCGCACGTGCTAAGGCCGTAGGTAGCCGTTTACCGGCTAGTTGCCATTTTCGCTGGCACTTGTATATGAGCGTGCCAGTGTCACCTACAATGGTGCGCCGGCGCTATTATTGTACAACAACGAGAATTATAATGGTTAGTCCATTAATGGACGCGGTTTGACCTGGCGATTGTAAATTTAATGCTCTGTGGGTTTTTTATTGTTATTTCAAGGAGTCTAGCTGCCTGTTTTTACATGTGGGTTGTAAAAATTGAAATGTCTTTCTACTAAAATTTATTTTTTTATTTTCCTTCGATGCTTATAAATTTCTTAGAGAAACCTTTATTTTAATGAACGTTATTGTCATTAGAGCGACTTATAAAAACAACAATATGGTGATTTGATAAAGCTCCATCTATATTATGTTGTAAAAAGGTAGTGAATAGCAGTAGCGCTACTCAACGTTAGATGGCGCTAGAAAATGCAATGGTAAGAGTTATTTTTCTTCTATTTGAAAATATCATTCATGGCTACGTAATACAGATTTATTAGATATACAAAAACTCCCTGGAAAAAAACTTCCTGGTCTTTCCAAAACCGTCTCTTAAAACTTTACAAAATAATCTTGACTTTTTTAGTATCTGTTGTAGAAGATAGATGGCAGTGAACGCCATCTACTTCAACCATTAGGTTGAAGTGGTTGGCGTTCAAAAAAGTCAAAATTATTTTTTAAAGTTTTAAACTTTCGAATGCATAATAATATATTTTTTAGGCAAAAATAAAATAGGTAATATATTTTTTATTTTATCTTCGTACTGGAAAAAAACTTGGCCTTTCAAACTATTGTATCGTTTACCAGTGTCTGCATTTTAGTTATGCCGCTCCTGAAATTCTATCGGATGAGAGTAGATAGTAGGTAATGATCACTTTAACCCATTAGTAGGTTCCACGCCCATCAATTAACTTTAATATTAACGGAACAAAAAGTTTATTTACGTTATTAATATAAGGTGGGACAGATTCGGTTGAGTCGACGAACTTTTGGGGGTCAATGACCTTTGCAAGTGAGTCCGAACTGTTCCGAGCTGAGTACTTAAATAAATTCGCAGTTTCTCACTTCTTGCCTTCTCATAGGTAATTAAGAAATAATATTATTACGAATTTATTTATAAATTCATGTTATCGGGAAAAAAACTTTTTTTTTTCTTTAGTAGATACCTACTTTTGATAGAATTGCGATTGAACACTATCAGTGGTAAGCGATGATGTGATCGACGATGAAGCACTGTTAAAACATCTTCTTGTAAAAGGGCTTTTTTTAGAAGAAGAATAAAATTGTTAATTTCGAACTTGCACAAGACCAGCAACCAAATATAAAGTGATAAAAAACCAACACTAAAAAAAGACCCGAGCGAGGCCAAAGAGGCTTCATATTATTTTTAAATTCTCATTCTAGCTTGAACAAAACCCATTTATTCTCATAATTTTAATTTTCATACATAGATTCCACTGCGCTCCAAGAATTTTTAGCAAAAAACTAATTCAATATTTTAGTTCCACCGCGATCCAACAAATTTTGATTAGAATTAGCAAAAAAATTATTTAAAACACTTANTTTAGTTCCACCGCGATCCAACAAATTTTGATTAGAATTAGCAAAAAAATTATTTAAAACACTTAAACAACACAAATATCATTTAAAAAATGCAAATCAAATATGTAATGTAAATGTTTATTCACTCAAAATACAACGTCACATCTAACAATATTTTATTATTAGAAAAAAAGTTAAAAGCACGAAAAAAATCACAAAAAGTACTACCGATATTTCTATTTGTATATAACAAACAAGTTTTTATGCTGTCTCTACTTGTTTCATTTTGGGGCGTTGTGGAACCATTTTGGTACTTACAATTTTTGATACAAAAACTTGGGGCGCAGTGGAATGCATTCCTAGAGCGCAGTGGAACTACCCGATGGACGATGGAGCGCGTTTTTTGTTTGCGAAGTGACCTATTCACTCTTGACTCAAAGACTCCTAGGCTCTCTTCCTAACATAGGACGTATTGTCGCAGCAGTACAGTCTGACTCCGCCGTCTTCTTAATTATTAGGCAGGTATGGTATAATTCAACAGCAGGTTTAATAAACACTGTTAATACAGAAGCGTGACAATATTAACATAACTATTTTAATAACAGTCAGCTGGGTCAGCATCATAACTATACCTAAATGATAAATTGAACCCGTTTTTTTACGCAAGAATGATTGTATTTTTTTAAATGAATTATTAAGAGGACTTCAGTATTTTTTTTTAAATCAAGACTTGACTTTGTGTCGCCTCTTTTAATTAATTATAGCCTCGTTGATCTAGGCTTTGGAAGGGCTTATTCCCAGGAGCTCCATAATTTTAAATAAATTTAATAAATAAATCATCGGTACAAAAAATTATAAATTTACAATGATTCAACAAATAATTTAATTAATTAAATACTGAAATTCTTCTAATACATTCAGCATTTGCATCTCAGTCGCAATCAATCAAAATTGTAACAATTATTTTTTTGACAGAAAGCGACTATAATGCTAATGAGAACGTTGCTTAAAATTGGACAGAATTGGCCCTCAGGTTTCAGGAATCACTTTTACAAGAAAGAAAAGAAAGAAAGAAAAAAGAGTTTATTTGCAACAAGCATGACGCATACCAAAAAAAAAAAAAACTAAATTACAAAAGTTATGCAAGGGAAGAAATGCGTCACATTCGCGCAAAACGGCCATCGCTCAGCATAATGCTGGGACTCGTGTGCGAGACAGAGCCACAGAACCAGCACATTAAGCTACCCGAAACTGTAAAATTATCCCAATCAACCTTGAACCTAATGCTTTAGCGATAAAGTTGAAAATCTATTAAAGAAATTTGACAGATTATTATTTTATTTATTATTATAGCTTGATGTGCTGGCGTCTGTACCTACATAGTACATTAGGTATGTACTTACATTTTTTTTTTTGATCAGACAGTCGACTGCAACTATCGATACATAGCAAGAAGGTCTTTTTTGTTTTTCCATTCTTCAAACCTGTTCCAAGTCACGAAGAATCGTGCTACTGGGACTTAACTTAATGCCGATGTAAAAAATAATAGTTCACATGCTTGAAAGGTCCCAAGCTACCTTAAATGGAGTGCATGGTATTCGCTTATAGTATTTACACTGGTCATCACAAAAATCGACCCACCCGAATGTTTTTCGATATTCCCACTTTTTTTAATTTTGAATGAAATAATTGTCTTACAACTGTACCTACTGACTGTTTTGTTTTGATTAATTTTGTTTATTTTTACAATTTACGCATAAAAAAACTAATAACAAGATGAAATTTAACAATTTCAGCAATAAAATTAAAATCGATAATTTTTACCCGCTTTTTACACTTGTTTTCAAGTCACTGTAATTTTTAATTCTTAAAACTTATGGGGATAAATCTTTCACTTTAATATTCTATATTTCCTCCTCTTGCCCTTATGACAGCCTGCATTCGCCGTGTTAGGGATCTGATTAAAATTTTAACGGTCCCTTGAGGAATTCGGTCCCATTCTTCCTTAATAGCCGTTTCCAGATCTCCTAAGGTTGTGGGGGCTGGATCTCTAGCTCTCACCTTCTGTTTTAGCGTGTCCCACATGTGCTCTATGGGATTGAGATCCGGACTTCTGGCTGGCCACTGCATAACCCTAATGCCGACATCATTTAAGTACTGAGTGACAATGTGCGCTACGTGTGGCCGTGCATTATCGTGCATTAACTCAAATTCTTCTCCGATATAACCAGCATAAGGCATCACATGATCTTCCAGGATCTCCGTTATGTAACGTGCAGAAGTTAGAGCACCCCTGCTGATAAAAACAAGCTCGGTGCGCCCAGTCAAAGAAATACCACCCCAAAACATTACCGAGCCTCCACCGTAACTGACGGTTTCTTGTATGCAGCACTGGGCATAACGCTCTCCTGGTCGTCTCATGACATTGCGACGCCCATCAGAACCGTATAAAGTCATGCGGCTCTCATCAGAGAAGAGAACTGATGCCCATTGGTCTATAGTCCAGTTGAGGTGATTCCGCGCAAATTGAAGTCTCACTTGTCGATGAGCTGTGGTCAGTTGTGGTCCAGTTGCTGGCTTATGTGGTCTTAAATTCTGTTCACGAAGTCTCCGTCTCACAGTACTGTCACTTATTGCCACCCCGCGCACTTCACGTAAGCGTCGCTGAAGGTCAACACCGGAAAGGTGACGATTTCTGAGAGCTGATGTCACTATAAATCGATCATCTCTCTCATTTGTGACCCTTTGTCTTCCTGATCCTGGTCTTCTCCGATACTCGCCAGTCTCCAGAAACCTTTGGTATACTCGCCGAACCGCTGATCGGCTCAGATTTAAACTGCGGGCCACAACACGTTGACTTAAGCCTTGTTGCAGTAGGACCACAACTTGAGCAGCCTCAGCTTCAGTAGTATCCATAATTTTCAAACAAAATCGATCAAAAATACAGTGTTAGTCCGTAAAATTATCGTAATTAACAAATTCACCGTTTTAAACTTTGTTCCGGCAGAGAAATAACGCTCAACTGTGTCTCTACATAAACAAGCAAAATCGCACTAAGAACAGTTTATGATAAAAAATTGTTTTAAGTACCCTCAAATGCACTAAGATTTATGGTACCCATATGTCAAACACCTTATCTGACCCTAGAAATAAATAGAACAGTTCAAAACCTGTTATTTATGAACCCATAACAAGTAATAGTGCAAAAACAAGGTGGGCCGATTTTTGTGATGACCAGTGTATAAGTACTTATCACGGAGTAAGTACTATTCAGAATTTTTGTTAGTTTCTGCAGTTGATGCTACGTAGGTCGATGTTTTGAATTTTTTATTTTTATTTTTGTATTGTTTGTCTAGTGCGACTAATTTTGTACGCCATAAATGGCACAACATGTAGCTACCTCATTTTAATTGTAAGACCTGTATAATACTGGACTCAAGTTTTACAAAATAAATTTCTTATCTTATCTCATCATTTCTAATACGTCTTTATTTCTGATTGATTTGGCACTGTTCAAGTTTTCGTGTTTCCTGAAATTGCAGTAATCGTCTTGCCAAACTTATTAAGTACTAAGTCTTAGTGATAACATAACTGTACTTGTGAAACACATTATCAACATTTTATTTTTTAATTCATGATTTTGGATTTAATTACTTCTGCAAGCAGCTTCGCCGTCCAATGTTATCAAAAGGGAACATACTACCGTGGTTAAATCTATAATTAATACTAATATTCCAGACTATCAGCTATTTGTCTGCCAAATTTCCAGTTTCCATTCATTCATACATCCATCCATCCAAACTTAGACATTTATAAATTTATAATAGTAAGTAAGATAAATAGTTACGCAAGCTTAACTTTCTTGCTGGTATAATAATAAAAAGGGAAAGAACTCAAGGCATATAGAAAATTCGTACGCACCGCTGTCTATAGCAAAAGTACCTCAAAGTCAAAGTCAAAGTCAAAGTCAATTCATTTATTTCAACTAGACCATTAAAAGGCACTTTTGAACGTCAAATTCCTAAAACATTCGCATATGGATAGGTTATACTGAATAAAAAACGTGTGTGTTTAACAGAATAAACGCAAAACCTCTTAAAGGGTCATCTTACTCATTATTGTGAACAATTATGGGACAACACTGAAATCGCGAAAAAAGAAATCGACTGCCCCATAAATTTCTGTGCGCATAACGTGACAAAATGTACTGAACAGCTGTTTTTTTTGCGATAAAAGTTGAGTACAATGACCTTTGAAGAGGCATTGCGTTTATTCTGTTACACGTTGTATTATTCTTTATTGATAAAAATTATTACAAAGGCTTATCAAACGTGTTATACTTGGACTGTACCTAAGTAGTTTGAATGTGAACACAAATTTATTCGCACGTCG
Organism: Mamestra configurata; assembly: GCA_002192655.3. Classification (NCBI taxonomy): domain Eukaryota; kingdom Metazoa; phylum Arthropoda; class Insecta; order Lepidoptera; family Noctuidae; genus Mamestra; species Mamestra configurata. The sequence goes on along the minus strand of NDFZ01002065.1, from coordinate 9,877 downwards.
TTAAAACCAAATATTTTTGTTATTAAACAAATAGGAATCTAAACATGAACGCGGAAAAACAATTGTATTGTATACAATTACCGCTGGTATATGGGTGGTTGACCATGGTACTACTTCACATTGGAATGTCCCGAGTATACAAAGTAGATAGAGATCTATGAACATTGTTGCTTTGACGCAACTAAATTGGAATCGAATAAATCAAAGTCAAAGTCAAAATAAAAGCATTTATTTCTAATAAACCATTATCAAGTACTTTTGAATTGTCAAAGTCAGTCCGTCAAAAACATGAAGCTATTTTTTTTTTACAATGTCTGTTTTTTACATGTCGCAATGTTTCCCTGAAAACTGAACAAGAAATCTTTATCTACATCAATACTGATATTATAAAGAGGAAATATTTGTATGTTTGTATGTAACGAATAAACTTAAAAACTACTGAACCCATTTGAAAAATTCTTTCAGCAATGGATAGCTACATTATCAGCGAGTAACATAGGCTATATTTTATCCCTGTACTCCTACGGAAACGGGAGTTATGCGGGAGAAACCGCGTGACGTCCTCTAGTATCTAGTAAATTCTTTATTTCGGACAACATAGGATCCACTGTATTTTTTTTATTATTTACAGTTCAGTAAAATAATAATATTACATTAATAAAGTGACTCTACTGTCTATTCGGAAAGGTAGATTCTTATGGAGAAGAACGGACAAGAAACTCCTACTCTTTTTAAATAATGCTTTTACAAAATTTGGTATACAAAATTAATTTAATATTAGAACAACATACGTCACAGTGATACAAGTGTTTCATTTACGTGTGCTCCTTCAGTTATAGGAGACCACAGCATGCACACACATATAACTAGGTTTATAAAACAGAATAATATTATACAAAGAATTAAATTAATGTTAGTCACCATATCAGCCGAAAGACGCTTGACAGGCGGGTTGGCGATCGCAGTGTAGCTGTTGCAATGCACAGAGAATGCTGCTGACCATTCTCTGGTGAGTCCTTTAGTCGCAGTTAGTTTAATGTTAGTCATCAACTGCCGAGCCTTTTCCCAACTATATTGGGGTCGGCTTCCATTAAAATCGGATTCAGCTTAATACCAGTATTTTACGAGGAGCGGCTGCCTACCAGACCTCCACAACTCATTAACTGGGTTACACGGTACTTCATGGCAAGACTGGTGTCAGATTTTCAGGCTTCTGACAATCCGAAACGACTGCCAAAGATCTCCAAATCAGCTTAACGTGCTTTCCGAGGCACGGAGGAATCTCGGTGTGTTAAGATGGTCACCCATGCACAGACCGACCTCGGCAATCATTGCTTAACCTTGAAGATCGACCCGTGCGGCTGTTATTGTTTAGCCACGAGCTCCTCCTCCTCCTTCCAGTTAGTTTAATGTTAGTAAAGTATTTAAATCCACGATCCATAGTGGCTCCTTAACAAACTTGGAATTCATTGAATCTGCCTCGTTTTTTCTACATTATATTGGGGTCAGCTTCCAGTCTTACTGGATGTAGTTGAGTTCCAGTATTTAACTTCCATGCAGTGTCTGCCCATCTGACCTCCACAATCCAAATTCTTGGTAACACGATAACCCCCACTTCTTCTTTTTAAAACTGTGGGGTTCAGCGATTTCGAAGAAGTACAAACAAACTCACATTTTAGTTAGGTCATATAACTACCCTATTTCAACCAACAGTAAAAAACTACCACAGTCCATATCAAGCAGGACACAGAGAAGTGGGCTATCTTCTTTGTATACTGCTTCATATGGAGACTGTGGTATGTTTTTTTGCTTCTCCTCGTTTCCTTTGGCTATTTCCTTGCAGGTTCCAAGACTAAATTACTTCTCCGGGATTTAACAAGATTTTATATCACGGTGGTTTTCTGTCACAGCTGCCACTGTCGATTTTTCCACACAAGAGTGAACAGTTGTCTAGAACAGTTAGAATGGTTGTTAATTAAAAATAGCTCCCTATCACGTAAACAAGGATATCTAAAGTTGAATGAGTGAGAATGGCCCGTGAACCTTTTATCAATTTATGTAGACAGGGTGGATTTTTGGTACAGGACAGTAAGGGCAGGTACCTTATCCGTTACAGGAAAACGGTCCTAGAAGATCCATAACTTTTTGTGATATTCTGTACCTACTGCGTTCACAGATTTTGAAAAAAAATACAGTCACCGAAAACAAAGCTAAAATAAAATATAAAATATAAACAAAAAAAAAAATATGCCTATCAATCCTATTTTATATAAAGATCAAAATATTCTGTGGGACCATTTAAGGTATGAGTACTTGAAATGACAAAAATCGCCAAAAACTATTCCCATAATCAACTCGAAATATTACCTATTTGTAGTCAAACGATCCAATTGCTGCTCGCCTAAACATAAATAAATAAAACTTTCCAAGGTATTATGTACTGCAATTATTATCTTTACGGTTAAATAACGTGAGTGTGAACAATACATAATGAACTTCATACATTATGTATTTGTACGAATCTGAGTTTCATTCATATGCTTTGGTATTTTGGATGTGAGTTTAAACAAATTTAGCGGTTTTTCTTCTGCTGGTTTGATTTGAAAAATCGCATTAGTTTAAGAGTCCTTTTCTTTAAGCTGGGTCTTCAGGCAGCGGCAATCCAAGTTTGTAAATAGTAGAATAAAAACATGTAATGGCTAATGAGGGTAGCCGATTGTCATTTACAGTGTGGAATTTTCAAATTTTAATACACAACTGAAAAAAATCTAATTTCAAACCTATACCAAACATAATTTGAAGTTATAGAAGTATAATTTAATTTGAAGCTAGCTAATAACTTAAGACAAAGCTTAATAAATTTATTTTAATTGGTAGGTAGGTACACCAAAAAACCTGCCGGTCGATTCTTACATGTCGCAGTGAAGGCTTGGGTGAAGTGATCACGAGGTGAGCTGTCAATCCATATAATCAAGATGGAATGACAGCTCACTCTGTGATCACGTGACATCTTTATTATATGGATTGACAGCTCACCTCGTGATCACTTCACCCAAGTCTTCACTTCGACATGTTTACAGAATAGACCGGCTGGTTTATCCCCAACGGAATAAAGTATGAAAAAATAGCTGAGCAGCTGTTGCTCGGTGACGATCCAGTCAAGCAGGTTTTACTTACTGAAATACCATAAGAACATTTACGCTCGTATTCAGAGATGTCCATCATCAATATTGGACGGCGGATAGTCAGTCAGAAAATCTTAATACATAGATACTGTATTTTAGGACCCATGTTCCAAATACAATTAGTTTTTTAGGCTTTATTTTAGGCTCTGTACTTTAGGAAATATATTTGACACTCGAATAGTTTTATGAGGGTTTAATTTTTTCATGTTAACAAACGGAATCATGAAATATTTTTTTACCCTGAATCTATGGATGTTTTTTTAGACTGTAGTGTGACAGAAAATGATAACTACGTTTACTTAAATCATGTTTTTACTTTTAACCGACTTCAAAAAAAGGAGGAGGATCTCAATTCGGTTGTTTTTTATGCTTTTTACATTATAACTCCGTCATTTATGAACCGATTTGAAAAAACATTTTTTATGTGAAGATATACTTTCCGATTGGTCCCATAGAAATTTCATCAAAATCGTTTCAGTAGTTTGGTTTTTAAATCAAAATATCTGGAAAAATGTCACCCAAGTAAACGAAATTGCGTATTTTGCTTTCCTGTGACTTTCCAGTAGGGTTGTTAGGTACTAAAAAGTGGAAAATAAAAAAACCTTTTTTTACGAAAAAAAAACTTAAATTTCGGAAGTCGGTCTATTTGGTTGTTTCTTCCTATTTAACACCGAATTCCGAAATTAAAGTTAATTATACTTCGCAGTGTTTTGTTTTTATACGGAAACGGTTTTTTTTTTTTGTAAAAAACTTTTATTATTTCAAACCATTCATTTTTGGATTTTCTTACTATGAGTCCCGTCACCACCAGTACCTAATTCTAGTATCCAATCAATAATTCTAACCTCCTTCAACTTTGTTTGGGTAGGCTTCCATTCAAACCACTACCGCCAGGGTATCATTATTTTACAGACGCCAGTACATCAAACTACAACAATCTGTCGAATTTCTTTAACAGATTTACAACTTTATCGCTAAAGCATTAGGTTCAAGGTTGATTGGGAAAATTTGACAGTTTCGGGTAGCTTGATGTGCTGGCGTCTGTACATGAAGCGACTGCCCATCCCAGCAAACATAAATACCCAAATTGCACTAAAAAGTTACCAGATCACAAACGTTAATGAGCGTCTGAAACTGCGGACGTAAAAATTTATTAACAAATACAACTGCCTTCTGTTAAATTCCTCATACAAAAACATACCGTTACAACAGAACAAGTTGAATGGGCGCCATGTTGATTCGGTGACGCTGTGTAGTGGGTAATGAGTCAGGTAGACAGTTTCAAATTAATGATGTGCTGTGCGTGGGAATCGCACGCTGGCCGTGAAGGGCGTGCGATGTGGACATGTGCGAATTTATTTCTTACTTCTAGAATATTGGGGCATAAGTCAACGTCTATCCAAATGTAGATGTCACCGGAAAATAGCAGACTCCGTTAGATTGTAATAAATCTTTATTAGATTATTATATTATGAAAAAATCGTTTTGTATACAATAAATCCTATCTCGATTCAATAGTTTCCAATATATCTGTGTCTTATTAATGAATTTTTTTTTTACAACTTCACGCGAAATTTTACAATCTTACGTCGTTTGCGATTTTTCCGTGACATAGACAACGTACTCATTAATCCACCAACTTTAGTGATATCGAATTTTAAAATTATTATTCACTAGCTGCCGCCCGCGGGTCGCATGTGAATACCAAAAATTACCCCAAAGGAACATACTCCCGGGATAAAAAGTATCTTATGTTTTATCTCAGACTATAATCAACCATGTGGGTCTCAGAAAATGCCCGACGACATCGCGGGAGACCCAGGCGAAGATGGCGGGACGAGGAAGGAAGAAAGGGAGGCCTTTGCCCTGCAGTGGGACACAATTGGCTAAAAATAAATAAATAAAATAATATAATCAACCTCTGTGCCAAATTTTATCAAGATCCGTTCAGCCGTTTTGACGTGATTGAGTAACAAACATCCACCCATAGAAACTTTCGCATTTATAATGTTATAGTAATAGTAAAGAGAGAGCATAAAGTATAGATGAGCGAACCAAATATTAAAGTTACCATTTGTAACCATATTCATATGATGAAATTTGGTACACCTTTTTTGTACCTGTGTGGACGTATTAACACACTTGATTTGAATTATTCTTCTATTTATATCCAACTAGCTGCACCTCGCGGTGTTACCCCCGCAGCTAATATATATAAAAAGCCTATGTGTTAATCCAGGGTGTCAGCTTCCTGCGTACCAAATTTTATCAAAATGGGTCCAGCCGTTCGCGCGTGAAGAAGTAACAAACATACACATACACTCACAAACTTTCGCCTTTATAATATTAGTGTGATATAATATTGTTTGGCATAGCATGTCCTCTTCTTCTCACATCACTATCAGGCTTCATTATCGTATTCACCATCTCTTCAGCAATTCCACATTGTTGAATGAATTTATGCTCAACTAACTGCTGCCCGCGACTCCGCCCGCGTTAATGTCAAAAATAATCCCAAGGGAACATTCTCCCGGGATAAAAAGTGTCCTATGTCCTTTCCCGGGAATAAAACAATCTCCATACGAAATTTCATCTAAATCGGTCCAGCCGTTTGCGCGTGAAGAAGTAACAAACATACAAACACACTCACAAATTTCGCCTTTATAATATTAGTGTGATATAGTGTGATGTTTTGCTCCCGTTTCCCAAATTGATTCAATGGACCCATGCATGCCTACCAAATCATAATGATTTCACTCTTGCTGCATGGCTTTACGTTCCCTCTATTTTTGAATACCAATTGTACCTGATTATCTCCACATTCCACATTTCTTATCACTATCTCTCTCATCTCTTATACTGACACTTAACTTTTCTCAAAACACTGCATTACCAGCTACCCCATACACAAGAACGATCACACACTCACAAGCCAGCAGTGTGTCATCACCAGCTCAGATTGTATAACATCCCCCACTTGCACGCTGGCGGAGCGCACGGACAATCGCTTCCTCTACACTTCTACTAGTGCCGTGCGTTTGGTGCACAAAACTGGACGTGTGTCAACATGTGGTATACATATTGTGACAGTGCCATGTTATGAAGGCGATCGCCGAATAGTGCAGTATGTATAGTGCCCCCTTTTGCTTAAGGATATCTGTAGGAAGACGTCTTTACTGGATGACAAGTGTTGTGCCAAAAATTTACTCTCTCGACAGCTGTACAGATTTCGATTTCTGATTATTTCGAGTTGTTTTCGTTGAGTGTTGTCGAAACATTAAATGAATGGCCTGTTTAACCACCTCAGAAGATCCGGTTGACAGTTCTCTTCAATTTTTTAATTCTTTTGTAGGTAATATATGCTTTCCGGATTCTGACCATGGTTTAATAGGCCTTATAGAAAAGTCTAGTGTTATTTAACAGCATTGAGACATTGCTAGCTCTGCATTGGCTTTGAAAGAATTTCGTGGTGTAAACTCCTTGGTGTCATAACTTTAATGTCTGCCAGGTCACGTACGATACTGCATTGATAACTAGAGATAGAGACTATGTATAAGACTGTTTTCTCTTCGTTGATACCTTATTTTTATAGTCTGTATCAGTGTACCTGACACTGATTAAACGCTTATAAGAATGCCAATTCTGATACTTAAAAAGTCGATGCCAAGTCGCAATATCATCTCACGTTGAAATGTGGGGAAATTAGCGGCATTTTTGACAGATTTTGACTGTGGCGCGAATGCAAACGCTTCTTTAAACACGAGAATTGCCCCAAAAGTGTGTACAAATGTTTGTTTACTTTGCCAAAGACATAGTCATGTTTATTTCAAACACTGGGCGTGCCGGTACTGGCCGGTACGTTAAAAATACAACAACAGTCAAGTACAATCATCGTTAATCAGATTTCGGCCGTGAATGTCCTTCTGAATAGCTTGTGGCTGTGTACTGGCGCGTGCAACGGTTTTTGTGATGCAACAGAAGACGGTTTGCAAATGAGCGCGTCCGACACAAACTACAAGTGAATCAAACCCTGCCACAAATTTCTTGTAAAGTTTTTGAATAATAATTCGATAAAAATGCAGTCCATCTGATTTGTACTTTTCTAACGGTTTGAAACTCATGAGAAGTTTCTCGTATGTATCTCTGATTTGTTTTTCTCGACCTCAAAACCTCATTCTATTAAAACCAAAAGTAACAAAAGTTCATCATCATCATATCAGCCGAAAGACGTCCACTGCTGGGACATAGGCCTCCCCCAAGTGTCACAACAACCAGTCCTGTGCATCTCGCATCCACAAAAAGCAAAAGTTACTCCTTATGACATCAACTATCTGCCAGTGAATTCCCTCCAAAATCGGTCCAGCCATTTTAGACATGAGCCGAAATATACAGATATACAATTAAAATATATTGGAAAAGAAAATAGTAAAAAGCTTTTATTAAACATTACGAACAGACACTTTATTTATATTGATTAGAAAATCAAAGAAGGAGGTTCCAGTGAAATTAGGTTTCACTGTTTTCTGCTTATCTGATCGATCGATGACTAACAGATCGGCGCGCAGCGTCGCGGTGGCATAGCTTCCGCTTTGAGGAATCAAGGCCGTTCGATTTCTGTAATAGGCACATTTCTTTGTTGTGATTGACAATATTATTTACTAGCAGACGTCACGCGGTTTCCCGTGGGAGTACGGGGATAAAATATAGTCTATGTTACTCGCTGATAATGTAGCTATCCATTGCTGAAGTATTTTTTCAAATCGGTCCAGTAGTTTTAAGTTTATTCGTTACATACAAAAATACAAATCTTTCCTCTTTATAATATTAAGTATAGACAAGTATTTTCAAGCGGTTTCGTTCCCGTCGTCGATGTGTGTGCATTTTTCAAGACTAACGTCTTGTAAGGCCCAAATTCTCGAACGGAAATTATCACAAAATTATTGTGACAAATTTTTAAGCGTGCGTTGTCTAGCTGTGATTGGTGGAATGAGTTTTTAACAGGCAATCGCATGATAGGTCGAAATATTTTTCGTGTAACCTTCTATCAGTGAAAAAATATTAGTTTTATATTATATTAGTAATCTATTCAGTAAATTACTTTTACAAGCTTATAAACAAGAAATGTTACCTCTTTATAATTAATATTAATTAACAGTACGCCAAAGTAACATCTTTATTTGAAGAGCTTTTTCGCTAATGCAAATATGACACTCTATATGTATACAAAAGGTTAACAAATTCATTTAAATTACTTAATGGGTAAATATTGCCACTGAATAATGTTCAAATTTTCGGGCGTTTATGAACCCCTTTTCGATTGTACTTTTCAACATGGTACACAAAAATTCATGTCATCCATTTATCAAGGCTTGTAGGTACAGTTTTTCGATGTGTAAACAGTTTTTGATTAGTTTTGACATTAGTGTTTCGTTTCACATTATCCTAACACAGAAAAGGGGAGTTTCCAATTATATATTTGTTAAGAATTTTGTGAACAAGGTCATAGTTGTTTTAGCAAACATTAATTAAAACATAAGGGGTGTCGTGTAGTTACCGACTGGGGAAATCCCAAGAATAGGTCGTATGAGTCACTATGCAAAGTTAACATTATAATATGAATGTTGCTAACCCAGCTTGCTTTAAAAGGCTTCTGCAGACAGGTGCGTCACGACAGTGCGAAAACGATGTGAAAACTACTTCTATTTATTTAATTCTTTACTAGCTGTACCTACCATGTATTGCAATGCCACGTATTAAAAAAAAAATATCTAAGCGCTCTTCCTCTCTCTACTTATTTAAAATGTTACTGTGCCCGACAGAGTCTATTATTGTTTCCATTTCTAAATATTTACCACATGTATGTGTCNCTAGCTGTACCTACCATGTATTGCAATGCCACGTATTAAAAAAAAAATATCTAAGCGCTCTTCCTGACTCTACTTATTTAAAATGTTACTGTGCCCGACAGAGTCTATTATTGTTTCCATTTCTAAATATTTACCACCTGTATGTGTCTANATGTTACTGTGCCCGACAGAGTCTATTATTGTTTCCATTTCTAAATATTTACCACATGTATGTGTCTATTTGTACATTATGGATTGCAATAAACTATTTGATTTTCTTAAAGACAATCTTTGAATGAACAGGGAAAGGGAGGCCAAAGAAAAGATGGATGGATTGTGTTAGGAGTGATAGGAAAGAAAAGGGAGTTAGTGATAGCGTGACGGCTGACAGGACAGAATGGAAGAAAAAAACGTGTTGCGCCGACCCCAAGTAACATGGGATAAGGGCAGGAAGATGATGATGATGAATCTTTGAATGAACAGAAAGTAACGGGACAGATATTTAGTAGTTGGTACTCGTAGTATTCATTTAATATGTTTTGAAATTACTATAGAGACACACCAATTTCTATAAAAACGCGTTGTCGCAAAGTCGCGTCGCCTTAGTCTGCCGATGCCTTATTAAATAAGCTGGTTTGACAACTTTAAATCGCAAATATTTGCGTCATTGTAAAAAATTGAAGAGAATGTCGTTTCTGCACTATTATTATCTAGGTTGTAACGTCGACAGATTTTATTTAATTAAATGTGTGTGTTATAATTATATCTCTAGATCCTAGGCTCCGTGGTCTGGCAATTAAACAAATTGTTGCAATTAGGTATGATTAGGTTACTGGCTATTCTACC
>NDFZ01002064.1:0-16234 GCA_002192655.3 Mamestra configurata | reverse complement strand
TGTTATAATGCTAGCAAACCATCTTTGCCTCTCTGAAGTTAGCTGTTTGTGACGACCGCGCAGATAAATAGGTAGAAATGCATAAGAAGGTAATAAGTATAGGTAATTGAAAGTGAGGGGATTGTGTTCCAGCTAACTCATTGTCGCAAGTCGAAGGTGGATCACAAACACAGACACAAGCGGGGGCACAGCGCATTACCCAAACTAGTTCAATATAAAGTTTATTAGTCAATATAAAGTCTTTTAGTATTTACTCACTATCGCTCAAAATTTCCGAAACTCCTTCCATAAATAAATTTGTGGGGCCATTAAAGGCATTAATAAGAAGATAACAAAACAATAACAAAAACTTAAATGACTCTTAGTATACGAAGGGTTTGGCGCCAAACGTTGTCTTCTTCCATTGCGTTCTGTCAACCGTCACACTATCAGTAACTTTTCTCCCTAATAGTACCTTAATACACAATACATTCCTCTTGTTTATCCAACTCTATACAACCACATTTGTATTATTTACTCGCTGTTACAATCGTTTCATCCTTTCTGTTCTCATGCCCAGCAGCGTCAGCAGGTATTTTGATGCTAGAATTTGAACTAGGTACTTCATTATCAATATTGAGCCGAAAGAGAATCTAGAAATGGACTTATTTGTAAGCTTCAATTCTCAAACACTTTCCTAAAAAGCAGCCCTTCGTTGCTCATATTATGAAGATGTTTCCTATGCAGAAATACCTAGCAATTATTGTCTGTCTTGAAAGTCGTTGAAAAGCGTGATAGTTAAAGGGTTCCTTTAGAAAGAAAAGATCTTGACTGTCATGCAGAAAGATTAGTAGACAGAGTTACAATTTCGCGAAAATTTCGCGTGTACATGCCATTTGGGGTTGTTTTGTTCGTGAACGCGCTGTAAACTTTTCCAAAGTTGACTGTTGTGTTTATCTTATGTACTTACAAACCCAAAACAAAATTCCAAAAGTCAAGGTTTTACAAACAAAATTCGCTCGCATAACTACAAGAAAATGTTTACTACGAGATGCGATAAAGTCAAATAATATTTTGCAAGAGTTTTCTGCTGAAAGTATCGGGCGGAAAATATGCTGACTTGGGCGGGACGGACTCGTTTGCGTTCGTGAGAGTTCGGATTATTTCGGGTGACCGGGTTGGTTTCGGCAACATTCTCCTCCTCCCTAGGACCTGTGCCCTTGAACTGCGTAAACGTATCTTTGCAGAAACAAAACAAACAAATAAGACAAAGGAAATTATTGTAAAGGTTAAATTGGCTGCTTGGTAGATCTTTAATCGTCGCTATGTAGTTTATGAATGGGTTTGAAATATACTTACGTGTCACGCTCGGATACGCAGCACGACACGACCTAAGTATTACACGGGCCATCCGCACGCAACCACGACCATGTCAGACCATTTATTTAGATTCAACTACTTGCAATCATTTCCAGAACGCATTTGTACTTACGTCTTTTAGGATTACCAATGGTTGTTGGTAGATATCATCATTCTCTTGCCATTATCTCAATTTATATTGGTTTGGAACAACATTACAAATGTCTTTTTTTTTTTTCATACTTTTTACTCAATTACTCATCTGAATAGTCAGCCCGCTTTATAGAAATACCACCTGCTCTTTGATTGACAATGAACGAATATTCTAAAGGTAGTAGACAAAACAACAAACCCAAGGTTTCTCTTTTTCATAACAAAACAATAAACGTCTATTTGGCTAAATTCCTAGTATTAAAACTTGACAATGTATCGTACACTGACTTCAGTGATATGCGTAGTAAACTCGGCGACGGCGACGTACAAAGCCGTTTCTGCTCATATAAGCTGACCTTTCGTTGTATAGGGCTTTCCGTATGATTGTAGGTCAACTTAAACTGGAGTTGTTTAGCTTGATTGTCGTCGTGCGTACATAATATTATGCGCTGTCGTACCAAATAATGTTTTTCATTACTTTCTCAGACTGAATCAACAAATGCTTTGGACGATATGATGTACCCCAAGGTGCAGAAATACTGCCTCATGTCAGTCAAGGGATGTTACACAGACTTCCACATTGATTTCGGAGGGACCTCCGTATGGTACCATATTTTGCGAGGTAAGTTGTTTTGACATAACATCGTCCCAAATTTTTTTTTAAATCAATTTGGCCAAGCAGTGGTTTTGTAATTTTTTGTATATGTCACCGGAAAATTGCAAACGCCGTAAGATTGTAATAAATGTTTATTAGATTATAATTTCTCGATAATAAAAAAATCGTCTTATATACAATAAATCCCATCCGTATTCAATAGTTTCCAATATATCCCTGTCTTATTAAGAAAAGATAGTTTACAATATCACGCGATATTTTAAAATCTTACGGCGTTTGCAATTATTCAGTGACATTCAGATTATATTTTACTATGTTTTTTCTGATCGGATTTTTTTTTCTTATTAGTAGCTCGCGTCTGACCACTATCTCCTTTTGATGGTAAACGATGATGTGGTTGGCGGAAGACGGCGCTTACCTAGACGTAACCCCCTCATTATCCAGGGTTGCGGAATTTGTTCGAAAGAGTCACCGCGGCCCTGGAACGCAAAGGGCTTTAGAAGGAACACGGATGGGTTTTAGTCAGTAAAAGTCTGACACGCCCTTCCGCTCAACCCAGAGCGGAAGAAGTCATTTGATGATTTCCCATCCTTAAAAAAAACCCCCTCATTATTGACAAGCCTCCTGTGTAGGAACTCAGTAGCAGGTATTATAAAGTTCCTTTTGTCGTATTTCAGGCGCCAAGGTATTCTGGTTGATCCCACCAACTGAGAAGAACTTGCAGCTATATGAAAAGTGGGTGCTTTCTGGCAAACAGTCCGATGTCTTCTTCGGCGATACAGTTGAGAAGTGCATTCGAGTTCATGTGAGTATTTCTAAACAATCTAAACACTATTATTAAAAAGTGGTAAAAAAATTGTAAGTTACTTTGCTAGTAGGAGTTAATCTCTGGAAAGACAGTTCTTTGCGAAAATTCTACCAATGAGAGGTACACTATTGGTGTTATACAGGTGATTTTTTAAAGTGTGCGTGAATAGCTAAATCCGAAACTATGAGGAATATCTAAAAACACTGAAAGGAGTCTCGAGCCTGATTTTGATGAAAACTAAAACTGCATTTTGATAAATTTTGATCCAGGAATCGAGCCGGTTGATTTAAAAAAAAAAAACACTGTAAAAAGTCAAAAGTCAAAACGTTTATTTCAATTAGGCCATTAAACGGCACTTTTGAACGTTAGCATTTACAGTTCAGTAAAATAATAATATTACATTAATAAAGTGACTCTACTGTCCATTCGGAAAGGTGTATTATTACAACATCCGAAAGTGTCGCTAAGGATTAAATTCTGGGGAGTAATAACCAGTGATCGGAATAGGCGTGAATTTAAACGTCTAAAATAAATCTGTATTTATACTACAGATTTATTTTAATCTGTAGTTATACTACAGATTTATTTTAGACGTTTAAATTCACGTAATTAAAGTTCTGGTTAATTTACTGGTAAAAAAATTTAGTTATAAATCTCCCATTTTTGTCTCTGTTCTGCAAACTGTAGGTAAATATATATCCTATTCCGATCACTGAACATAACATAGACGGAAGGTAATTTACGTAATTTCCACCTCGACGTATTAACTAAATAACTACGATTGTTAGTCGAGACCTGAAATACTAATAAAAAGTAAAGTTGTGATTCTATGACGTGGTTCACCACGTATTCAGAGACGGTTTCACACAGCAATCGTGGTTAATGGCTTCATAAAAATACGCTGGGAACTCGTAAATTATAACGTTGATTAACCGTGTTTGTTTTATGTCTTTCAAATGTTAAAATTTTGCTACTATTTTCGCTAATGAAGGAGAAAAGGACAGCCTGACCACCTAACATGGTGGAGTGCCAAATCGATAAAATACTTCATGAAATTGAAAATAATTTCAAGTTAAACCCACATTGGTCTGGCTAGTGGATTACAAACCCACTTCTCCAGTCATAGTGGAGGCATAAGTCCTAGTAATAGGCAAATTACGGGTTCAATATTATGCATTTTCTTTCTTGTGGTATATTGATGTAAAAAAATTGTTCTGCAACGTAAATGACGTAAAGAAACTGACGACTTGAAAGGTCCGTGAATGAAATTTTGAGCTTAACACATTCTACGCCACGAATTACTACCGTCTTTAGATTTTATTGTATGGAGGAAAGGAGAACAGGATGGAAAGTTCCGCCACCTTCATTGAAAAGGGAGGATCCTCTGACCTGACGAGTGTTGTGACTAGTGGGCAAATGTCTCGTGGTTGTCGGGTGGTTGTATATTTTCGAATTGCGCTGATATCTTTGATATCCCGATGCATTGGATTTGTGTGGTGTTAGGTCTATTTTTGTAGTTCGTGTGTAGCGGTATACATGCCGCTACAATCCTACCAGTATGGCAATTCCGTGGTCACCGTTGGAATAGTATTTATAGTACTAATGTATTGTTAATTTTCAGCTGCAAGCCGGCCACACATTCTTCATCCCCACCGGCTGGATCCACGCTGTCTACACGCCAAGCGACTCCTTGGTTTTCGGCGGCAACTTTCTGCACCAGTTCGGTATTGAAAAGCAACTCAAGATTGCTCAAGTTGAAGATGTTACTAAGGTGAGATTTTTTCAGTGTTAGTTGTGTTGTTATTAAAGTGAAATCATTCCTAAGACCCAAATGGAATTTAATATTGAACAGTGACCTAGTTTACTTCGGTGATAATATTTTACCGACGTAGATTATTTGTTTCAAATCCGGATCAATTCAGGTGCCGCCTAACTATTTATCTCAAATCTGGTTATTCGTGAGCTCTGTCTGACTAGCAGCTTATTCAAATAATAAAAAAAGTGGTGATCGAATCGTTCCTTGAATCCTTTGTATGAATTGAGCTACAGTTTAAAAGCAAAATACATAATTTGATTTTATTCTATTATTATAATTGATTCGATTTAATTTACGTTTGGATAACCGTTTGTTACAAAACTACAACCAAGTGCTTACTACTTCTTCGTTGCAGGTGCCCCAAAAGTTCCGCTACCCGTTCTTCACGGAGATGCTGTGGTACGTGCTGGACCGCTACGTGATGGCGCTGCTGGGCCGCTCGCACCTGGCGCCCGAGGGCCAGTCCGCGCTCGCCGCGTCCAAGGACCACGTGCATCTCACGCAGAACGAGCTGCACGGCCTCAAGGTGAGTGACGTCACATGAAAAAGTGAACGTTTTGGGGATGATCTTCTGCAAACCTCAAAAAAATGCTAATACGTTGGTTTTCAAAATGCGACAACTAACTTTTTGTCAATATCAAAGTAGGGTGTTCTAACTTTGGTTCAAGAATACTACAGGTGACTACTTACAGGGTATTTCAGAAATGTATCTGTAAAATAACAATAGCAAAATGAGTTTTTTTTTAAATCCAACTGGAAAAAACTAATTAAAAATTCGAAACATCACTCATCAAGTAGTGTGTCATAGATTTCACATAACCATAGATTTGATGCACATTGTAAGAAAATCGATAGCAATCCTTAGCTGGACACTCATGTGAATCTAAACTTGCGAATAACAGTGCAATACGCAGACATTGAACGATTTTTATTTTATCTTAATTTTGTAAAATTTGGTATTCTGGTTTCCGTATGAAGCCTTCTCTAATAGCCTTAATAACTTTGATGGGCTTGAGCATTTTGTACTTTTCGTTTTTTTATGGTAGGTATGCGTACAAAAACCCTTTTTCTTTCAGCTTGCTAGAAAACCATATTACAAAATCCATTTTCTACAACTATATCTGTTATTTTTCCAGGCAATAGTGATGTATCTCCACCAGCTGCCGGCGGCTCGCAAGTCGGTGCCGGAGCTGCTGTCCGACCCCATCGCGCTGGTCAAGGATGTGCGCACACTTGTGGAGCAGCACAGGCATGACAAACAACACCTGGCTGTCACTGGCGTGCCGGTGCTCAAAGGTGACAACTTAAAAATAATTTATGGAAATTAGTCATTCGAATGTTACATAATAGGCCTAGCTGATGTCCAGCATTGGGTTATTAACCCATATCTGGCCATAAATTGTTGTTTTTAGGGTTCCAAATCTCAAATTAAAACGGTCACCTTTTTATGGTTTTAAGAAAAACGTAAGAAAAAAAAAATGGAGTAGGGCAACATGGCGCAATAGTTTAAAGAATAATATTGAAATTCTGATTTTGGAATAAGTGGATTGTATCTACGAGTCTGAAACAGTGGACATTCCGTCATCTAGGGGTTGACTTGGAATGCGTACGATTCGGCACGAAGGACCAAAACTTGGAGCAAAGGTGTAAATAATTGTTTTTTGTATTCGAATGTCAACTTACGTTGCTAGCTTTCCGTAGAAGTGGTAAACGACTGATTTAAACAAGATTTTTGTTGCCTCTGGCTAAGCGGCAAGGGGAGGCCGAGGGACCTTTATAACAATTTAAGAAATATGAAAATTGTATGGTGAACCTTTAAGTGTTAATGTATTGCTAATAATAGCATTGTCCGGTCGGCAGGTCCGGACGACGTGGTGACGACGGAGCGGCGCCAGTCGAGCGGGCGCGGCGGGCGCGGCGGCGTGCAGCGCGGCGCGGCGCNACCACGCCAACACCGCGCCGCGCAGGAGGCGCACGAGGTATGCATCACTTTATGTCCGGACGACGTGGTGACGACGGAGCGGCGCCAGTCGAGCGGGCGCGGCGGGCGCGGCGGCGTGCAGCGCGGCGCGGCGCGGCCCCGCCCCGACCACGCCAACACCGCGCCGCGCAGGAGGCGCACGAGGTATGCATCACTTTATGTCCGGACGACGTGGTGACGACGGAGCGGCGCCAGTCGAGCGGGCGCGGCGGGCGCGGCGGCGTGCAGCGCGGCGCGGCGCGGCCCCGCCCCGACCACGCCAACACCGCGCCGCGCAGGAGGCGCACGAGGTATGCATCACTTTATGTCCGGACGACGTGGTGACGACGGAGCGGCGCCAGTCGAGCGGGCGCGGCGGGCGCGGCGGCGTGCAGCGCGGCGCGGCGCGGCCCCGCCCCGACCACGCCAACACCGCGCCGCGCAGGAGGCGCACGAGGTATGCATCACTTTATGTCCGGACGACGTGGTGACGACGGAGCGGCGCCAGTCGAGCGGGCGCGGCGGGCGCGGCGGCGTGCAGCGCGGCGCGGCGCGGCCCCGCCCCGACCACGCCAACACCGCGCCGCGCAGGAGGCGCACGAGGTATGCATCACTTTATGTCCGGACGACGTGGTGACGACGGAGCGGCGCCAGTCGAGCGGGCGCGGCGGGCGCGGCGGCGTGCAGCGCGGCGCGGCGCGGCCCCGCCCCGACCACGCCAACACCGCGCCGCGCAGGAGGCGCACGAGGTATGCATCACTTTATGTCCGGACGACGTGGTGACGACGGAGCGGCGCCAGTCGAGCGGGCGCGGCGGGCGCGGCGGCGTGCAGCGCGGCGCGGCGCGGCCCCGCCCCGACCACGCCAACACCGCGCCGCGCAGGAGGCGCACGAGGTATGCATCACTTTATGTCCGGACGACGTGGTGACGACGGAGCGGCGCCAGTCGAGCGGGCGCGGCGGGCGCGGCGGCGTGCAGCGCGGCGCGGCGCGGCCCCGCCCCGACCACGCCAACACCGCGCCGCGCAGGAGGCGCACGAGGTATGCATCACTTTATGTCCGGACGACGTGGTGACGACGGAGCGGCGCCAGTCGAGCGGGCGCGGCGGGCGCGGCGGCGTGCAGCGCGGCGCGGCGCGGCCCCGCCCCGACCACGCCAACACCGCGCCGCGCAGGAGGCGCACGAGGTATGCATCACTTTATGTCCGGACGACGTGGTGACGACGGAGCGGCGCCAGTCGAGCGGGCGCGGCGGGCGCGGCGGCGTGCAGCGCGGCGCGGCGCGGCCCCGCCCCGACCACGCCAACACCGCGCCGCGCAGGAGGCGCACGAGGTATGCATCACTTTATGTCCGGACGACGTGGTGACGACGGAGCGGCGCCAGTCGAGCGGGCGCGGCGGGCGCGGCGGCGTGCAGCGCGGCGCGGCGCGGCCCCGCCCCGACCACGCCAACACCGCGCCGCGCAGGAGGCGCACGAGGTATGCATCACTTTATGTCCGGACGACGTGGTGACGACGGAGCGGCGCCAGTCGAGCGGGCGCGGCGGGCGCGGCGGCGTGCAGCGCGGCGCGGCGCGGCCCCGCCCCGACCACGCCAACACCGCGCCGCGCAGGAGGCGCACGAGGTATGCATCACTTTATGTCCGGACGACGTGGTGACGACGGAGCGGCGCCAGTCGAGCGGGCGCGGCGGGCGCGGCGGCGTGCAGCGCGGCGCGGCGCGGCCCCGCCCCGACCACGCCAACACCGCGCCGCGCAGGAGGCGCACGAGGTATGCATCACTTTATGTCCGGACGACGTGGTGACGACGGAGCGGCGCCAGTCGAGCGGGCGCGGCGGGCGCGGCGGCGTGCAGCGCGGCGCGGCGCGGCCCCGCCCCGACCACGCCAACACCGCGCCGCGCAGGAGGCGCACGAGGTATGCATCACTTTATGTCCGGACGACGTGGTGACGACGGAGCGGCGCCAGTCGAGCGGGCGCGGCGGGCGCGGCGGCGTGCAGCGCGGCGCGGCGCGGCCCCGCCCCGACCACGCCAACACCGCGCCGCGCAGGAGGCGCACGAGGTATGCATCACTTTATGTCCGGACGACGTGGTGACGACGGAGCGGCGCCAGTCGAGCGGGCGCGGCGGGCGCGGCGGCGTGCAGCGCGGCGCGGCGCGGCCCCGCCCCGACCACGCCAACACCGCGCCGCGCAGGAGGCGCACGAGGTATGCATCACTTTATGTCCGGACGACGTGGTGACGACGGAGCGGCGCCAGTCGAGCGGGCGCGGCGGGCGCGGCGGCGTGCAGCGCGGCGCGGCGCGGCCCCGCCCCGACCACGCCAACACCGCGCCGCGCAGGAGGCGCACGAGGTATGCATCACTTTATGTCCGGACGACGTGGTGACGACGGAGCGGCGCCAGTCGAGCGGGCGCGGCGGGCGCGGCGGCGTGCAGCGCGGCGCGGCGCGGCCCCGCCCCGACCACGCCAACACCGCGCCGCGCAGGAGGCGCACGAGGTATGCATCACTTTATGTCCGGACGACGTGGTGACGACGGAGCGGCGCCAGTCGAGCGGGCGCGGCGGGCGCGGCGGCGTGCAGCGCGGCGCGGCGCGGCCCCGCCCCGACCACGCCAACACCGCGCCGCGCAGGAGGCGCACGAGGTATGCATCACTTTATGTCCGGACGACGTGGTGACGACGGAGCGGCGCCAGTCGAGCGGGCGCGGCGGGCGCGGCGGCGTGCAGCGCGGCGCGGCGCGGCCCCGCCCCGACCACGCCAACACCGCGCCGCGCAGGAGGCGCACGAGGTATGCATCACTTTATGTCCGGACGACGTGGTGACGACGGAGCGGCGCCAGTCGAGCGGGCGCGGCGGGCGCGGCGGCGTGCAGCGCGGCGCGGCGCGGCCCCGCCCCGACCACGCCAACACCGCGCCGCGCAGGAGGCGCACGAGGTATGCATCACTTTATGTCCGGACGACGTGGTGACGACGGAGCGGCGCCAGTCGAGCGGGCGCGGCGGCGTGCAGCGCGGCGCGGCGCGGCCCCGCCCCGACCACGCCAACACCGCGCCGCGCAGGAGGCGCACGAGGTATGCATCACTTTATGTCCGGACGACGTGGTGACGACGGAGCGGCGCCAGTCGAGCGGGCGCGGCGGCGTGCAGCGCGGCGCGGCGCGGCCCCGCCCCGACCACGCCAACACCGCGCCGCGCAGGAGGCGCACGAGGTATGCATCACTTTATGTCCGGACGACGTGGTGACGACGGAGCGGCGCCAGTCGAGCGGGCGCGGCGGCGTGCAGCGCGGCGCGGCGCGGCCCCGCCCCGACCACGCCAACACCGCGCCGCGCAGGAGGCGCACGAGGTATGCATCACTTTATGTCCGGACGACGTGGTGACGACGGAGCGGCGCCAGTCGAGCGGGCGCGGCGGCGTGCAGCGCGGCGCGGCGCGGCCCCGCCCCGACCACGCCAACACCGCGCCGCGCAGGAGGCGCACGAGGTATGCATCACTTTATGTCCGGACGACGTGGTGACGACGGAGCGGCGCCAGTCGAGCGGGCGCCAGAATCTAGTAAACATCGAACATTAGTAATTGCCACTACGATTACTTGTCAAGCAACTTTGCCGCTCTGAAGTTAGGTTTTGGTGACGACCGCGCAGGTTCAATCGCGTAAAAAAGTGTTACGTTCGTAGCAGTTAGCGATTGTAAGATTAGTAGGTAGAAATGCATAAGAAGATAATAAGTACTACTAGGTAATCAAAAGTGAGGGACTGTGTTCACACCAAATAAATGAAAGCTAAATTAAAAGGTACAAAAAAAGAAATTGTTTATTGTGTTTTTTTGAAACGATATTCCGTCATATCGCACAAAAACTCACACACAAAACCAAGCAACAAACACAACAAGTACCTAACAATAAGAAGATAACAAAGTAATAACAAAATAATTTAAAATAATAACAACGTGTAACACTTGTGGTATCAACAGTCTCTTTGCATTGAGCAAGCGGGACACGACTAAGCATGGAACGTATAGGAGCGACTGAGACGCCATTACTCGCCCCATATCCCGCGATAACGTGCATGCGCGCCAAACCCGCGCATGCGCGGTGTCATGATTGGTTGTAAAATTGACTACTGCGCTGTCAATTGTGACGAACTTCAGAGGGGCAGTTTGACGCGTACTGTACACGACATTATAATGCAATATGCATATTTGTATCATAGAGTTGATGGTTCCTGTGTTGATGTTTCCAATTGAAATTATTTGCTCCATGCCAATAATTTACATCAAGAAACAAAGATCTCTGCTTATAAACAAAATAATATTTCAGATGTAAGAAGTGCGAGGCGTGCCAGCGCACGGACTGCGGCGAGTGCGTGTTCTGTCACGACATGGTCAAGTTCGGCGGACTGGGCCGCGCCAAGCAGACCTGTGTCATGCGCCAGTGCTTACAGGTAACTATATTATTTTTCGTCATACAGCAAAAAAATCCCGTCGAAACTTGCACTATATGTACTCTCTTAGTGGCCAAACAAAAGTCGTCATCGCCACCTATAGATATCCGCAATAACATACTGCAATCCAATGCAATGATGCATTACCATTCCAGAAACCAGTTGAGATGTCTCATGCAAATCGCCTCTGATTATTTTGGCTACCATACTCTTCAAAACGGAATACAGAAAAGCTGCTTTTTTGCAAAAATATGTTTTATTGGAAGCATGGTGCTGAGACATGCCCCTTTCTTTTGTTAGACTGGTCAAGCATCTTTCAAAACAATAGTATGTTTATGGTGTTGAATTTTTTTTTTCTATTTTATAGCCCATGCTACCGGTTACAGCATCATGTGCAGTTTGCCATCTTGACGGGTGGATGCAGACGCCTGTCGCTCCACAAGCTAAAGGCAATAATGGTAAGTGGTTCTCATAATACTTTCACCCATACTTAAGTAACGCCTCATAAAAGCTATGAATGATGGGCGAGATTTTGTACTCTTCTTTTTCTTTCTCTTTTTTCTTATCACTTTCGCCGACAACAAAACCGCATATTAGTCAAAAATCAACTCGATATTGTTTAGTTACATCTTCGATAAAGGAGGCAAAGTAGAAAACGAAACTATTGGGTGCATAAATTAAATTTAAAGAAAGGCAGTGAAGTACTTGTCGTTTTCTCACAAGATACTCTGCTGTGTTATTGGATTTATCCATCAGGAATATCTCAGTTAGCAGCCCTTAGTTAGAATTTGTGCCTTATTCAATATGCATTTGCATTGCCCCCTATTACATGATTGGCAAATATACTTGTAGGTGTACTGCCTACAGTTTAAAAATACAATGTTTCCACAAAATAAAAGACTTGATTGTTCTATCAGGTCGCAACGGTCCATCATCTCTGCGCGAGTGCTCCGTGTGCTACAGCATCGTGCACCCCGCGTGCGTGCCGCCCGGCGGACAGATCAACGAGGACCTGCCCAACTCCTGGGAGTGCCCCACCTGCACCACCATGGGACTCAACCATGATTACAAGGTAGGCAGCGCATATAAACCATCTGTTAAGTTCAAATGGCAGTATATTTTGAGATCTTTATCTAATTAATTGAACTATTAAAAATAAAATCGGCACTCAGAATTAAAAAAAAAAAAACAGTTAATATTTTTTGGAGCTATAGCACCTCATGATCAGTAAAATAGTCGTCGGCCCAAGCCAGCAGGTATGCGTACGTTCACAGTGCATACACAGAACATACACTACTCTATCCCACCAGACACAATATCCGTCTAGTCGGAGAATCCACCCTTTTCCGTGGATGTGTCTCTCTGTTCCGCATACCTGTATAGTCCATAAAGAATCATCATCTGCCTAGCCTTTTTCCAACTATATATTGGGATCGGCTTCCAGTCAAACCTGATTCAGCTGAATTACCAGTATTGTATAGAAATAATTGAAAGAATTTTTGTAATCCGATCAGTGCTTTTAGAGGTTACTTTCTACAAACAATTTTGATTCACTAATCTTAATAAAGGATCTTATTTTATGATACCCGGCAACTAAACGGAATGTTTAATTTTATTTCAGCCTCGTCACTTCCGTGCGCGTCAGAAGTCATCGGACCTCAGGCGGATGAGTGTTGGATCCGACGTCGGGCAAATCAGCCAAGGCTTACAGGTAAGACCATCATCATCATCATCCACAGCCGACTTTTCCCAACGCTTTCTTTTGTTGTGTCAATCCCCACGTTCCTGTGCCAGCCTCATCCAGGTTGGCAACAATGTCGTCTGCCCATATGACCATAAAACATAACAAATCTTCATCTAGAGATTACATTGCTAACTTAGGAACTAAAATTGGGCTGTGAAAAAGCAGATTAAATATCCATTTGCCTCGCTATTTAGTTGATTTACCAGAAAAAAACTGCCATCCGACTTCCACTAATCAGTTCCTAGGTAGTAGCTAGTCATTTGATGATTTCCCATCAAAAAATGGTCAGAATATTTGACTGTAACGTTTTAATTGATATTTTCAGAATAAGGGGCCAGCACCGACATCGCAGTCGCAACTGAAATCAGAACCCGGCTCGGATAATGAAGGCAAGAATGAAGTTCCACATATCAAGTCTGAGGACGGTAAATACATGCCATCGTTCAGTAAACGTCCGCTGCTGAATACAGGCCAAATAAAACAATAGGCCGAAAGTTATGGCTACAACTTTCATAATATGTATTGACGGAATAATGAAATCATACATTCTGGTTAACGGATTCAGTGTTAGCTGTATGTTGTTATAGTGACTTTGATGCGTTGGTTCTAATTTATTTGACACTTATATTAACGTGTGTTCCCATAAACATACAAATTGGTCAATCAACTGATCGATTTTCTATTTTCGTATGTTTTTTTTTTCTTTGCTAATCTATTNTGACGGAATAATGAAATCATACATTCTGGTTAACGGATTCAGTGTTAGCTGTATGTTGTTATAGTAACTTTGATGTGTTGGTTCTAATTTATTTGACACTTATATTAACGTGTGTTAAATTGGTCAATCAACTGATCGATTTTCTATTTTCGTATCTGTTTTTTTTTTCTTTGCTAATCTATATTAAGTCGCCTCTGGTCTGTAAGAGCGAGAGAGTTAATTCACCAGATGGATGAGAATTAATTGAAGGGTTGTAAATCTAATGGGTCTAATCGCCAAAAATATAAAAACTCAATTTTATTAAACATGGCTTTGTTTAATAAAATTGTGTTTTTACCTTCTTATAATATTCGAAATCACTTATCATAACACTTTAAAATACACAAAGTTAAAACAGGCATGCAACATAAGAGCAAATGTTTTTGTGCTACACTTTTTTGTTTATCTGAAAGTATTACCCTTAGGGCCCTACGCTCAGCGGGACAGAATGGCAGATTTAATTTTTTACCAAAGGACTTACCAACTTACTAGCTAGTAAGAATACGACATAAATGGCAATTTTTCAAATTGATCGCGTGGCATCCAAAGGGAATTCTTGACACCACCACCGCGGCGAGATACCTCAGCGCACTGCGGTATACAACGGCACGCTGAAGGACACCGGGACATGCCGCGGGTGAGGCAGTGCAAACGGGAGTACATGCACACCACAATACGCCGGCCATTTGGCACGTTGCGGGCTGTCTTGGTAGGCCGCCGGAATGCTACACAGTATCTAAGCGGCTACTGTGCGCTGATCGGTGGCAAAATCCTTTGCCATTCCGTCTCGGTGTGCGTAGGCCTTTACATTTACAACCCTTCAATTAGAGTTTTGGGTTTCTTCAAGCCATTTTCCTTCACGGATCTCAATCTTGTACAGAAATAAAGCGCGAGGAGGAAGGCAGTCCCCCGCGCGGCGAGGCGGAGGGCTGGGAGCCGGCCGGCAAGAAGCGGCGCGCCAGCGACGAGGACGAGGCGCCCAAGAAGCAGGCCCTGCGCGCGCACCTGGCGCTGCAGCTCACGCACCACTCCGCCAAGGTGAGGAAAGTTAGTCGGACATCTTCATTCTCTCCTTTATTTGTTTCCTAACTACTGCGCAGTCATTTGTATTCATTTTACTTCAGAATGCCTTGCCTGAAGCTAACTGCCGGCCAAAGGGCTGTCATCTCATGCCCACAGAAAAAAAGATCTACCAGTTTTACCAGAAGTTCCAATTTTTTGTTTTTATTTGTCCAACCCGTTTTCGAATATTTTAAAAATCAATTTAAAAAATCGGCCTATCGTTCTCAAAAATGATGCACTTACCGACGAACTTAATTTTTAACCGACTTCAAAAAGGAGGAGGTTATCAATTCGGATGTTTATACAGATGAATTTAAAACGTGTGTGTGGTGGTCAAATCCGAAACTATGAGGATTACCGAAAAACACTGAAAGGAATCTCGAGCCCGATTTTGATGAAAACTAAAATTGAGTCATTGGATTTTTGAAAAATGGTATTCCTAGTCAGGAATCAAACCGGATGATTTTGAAAAAAAAAAAAAAAGGAAACACCATCGAAAAGTGTCCCAAGTAAGGATCAAATTCTGGGAAGTAATAACATACGGCAAGCTAAGGGAAAGATCTCATTTTTAATGCATGGGGGAATGCGCACATAAATGTCTGGGGAGTCGATTTTTAACGTACAGTACGCGTCAAACAACTTTANAAGTAAGGATCAAATTCTGGGAAGTAATAACATACGGCAAGCTAAGGGAAAGATCTCATTTTTAAATGCATGGGGGAATGCGCACATAAATGTCTGGGGAGTCGATTTTTAACGTACAGTACGCGTCAAACAACTTTGCCCCTCTAAAGTTCGTCACAATTGACAGCGCAGTAGTCTACAACCAATCATGACACCGCGCATGCGCGGGTTTGGGCTTTAGCCAGTCAAACTTTTGTTACGCGAACTGTGCTGTATGCTGGTGCGATGTTGCTCGTAAAAGTTCATAGTTAGATTAGCTGGAAATTGAGTTTCTTTTTGTTTTTTTTTTTTGTGAGAAAAAAGAAACTCAATTCTCATGTACGGATGTATGTATGTATGTAACTCGGGCTGGTTTCCGCAACTCCACGACTAAGCGCGTATTTTGCGTGCAGGTGGGACAAATGTGTCATTCGATCCACCCCACCTCCCCAAGGAAGGCCAGCAACGCCTTGGTCTCATGTACAGATATGAAGGTGATTTTAAATTGTACAAGTACACATACAGTCTAATATTAATGAATCAACTGGCATAAATCTTGGGGTGGTTTTAGAAGTGGCTGAAATTTTCGCTTGATGATGACTACATGGAGCTTAGTTTGTAATACTTTGATCCATCAGCCTATCGTGGTGTCGACTGTCAAGTTCCTTGTACTGGCGTGACCACTCGCTCACTGTGTCTCTTGAGGCTTTTTGAAAACCTGTGATAATTTTCACAGATAATGAAGAAGCCCATGTACCCGATCCGACCGGCCCCAGCGCTGAGCGCGGTATGCAACCAGCCGGGCTCTCCGTGGCTGGACCGCGAGGCCATGCTGTGCGTGTTCGCCAAGCTGACGCCGCACGAGCTGGCC
>NDFZ01002063.1:0-16227 GCA_002192655.3 Mamestra configurata | reverse complement strand
TAACGTAACTCCCATTACATGAGTTTGATTCGGTGTTTTTTTAGGGTAGTCAGGTAGGAAACACCCGCCTCGTGAACTGACCAGAAAAGATTGGCGTGTAAAAGTGTTATTTTATACCTATTTTTAAAATAAATAACGGGGTGGCAATAGGGAATATGCATGCATTTTTTTTTTTGTGAAATGAAATACTTATTAGCTAGAGCTAATAAGTATTTCATTTCATTTCAAACAATTATGAAATATTTTTTAAATATTACTTTATACCTTCATCGGCGATGAAGTTATAAAGCTTCACTGATGACAATTAGAAGAAGAGAAGTCCAACACGAACTCTGACGTCAAATACTATGTTGCCTATACAGCAGCCATAGAAAACGGCGTCTCCGCGAGAGAGACGGATATATTCGTTAATAGTTATATCTCGTTTGTTTTTCGATCAATTTTGATTCTAATTTCACTGTTAGTATTAAATTTTTGTATATTTTTAGATAAACTGTATAGATAATAAATATTTTTTTCATGCATATTCCCTATGCTCGTAGCATTTGCATTCGCAACGCAGTTGAGAACTGTCAAACAAACATTTTACTATCGTACATTTCGACAAGTTCTAATATTCATTGTCACGTTGACCTTCTGTTGCCTCTCCGGAAACCGACTGCGGCGAAAATGGGGGTACAGTTGACCTATAAAGTCTGACTGTATCAGATGATACGTTAAACAAAATGTATCATGGTTCGTCCTTCAAAGGTGCTCACATTGTTTTAAAGCACTAAGGTTTATCTAAGAGTAGCGGATCTAGTAGGCAAGCCATGAATGAAAGCGATTTGTGTAAAATTTTAAATTTATATAAATAACCGTAATACTTAAAACCGACTATTTTTTGTACTGATCTGAAGTCTAAAACTTAGCATGAGTACATCTCAAGAGTATTTTTTACATTTACTTACTTGATTTTTTTATTATTTTGCATGCGTTCAGTTTCTAATAGGCAGCTGAAGCATGTACATATACATGACGAAGAATAAAAATATATATATATTTTTAATTTCATTCATTATCAAGAAACGCCTATTTTCCCGTTTAATTTTTAACTTTGTTTAACAGGCCTAGACAAATTGATATTCTCCCAGTGACATGTCAGTAGCGAAATAATCTGAGCATGAAAAGCTCAGATCTAGAAAACGTTAGGTTTTCAAGAGAGCAAAAATAAAGTTGTGAAACATTTTCGTCCATACTCGTTATTAAAATCATAAATTTAAACAGTTTTTTTTTTAACTAGCTTATGGTAACCATTTTTTACCTTTTTTTAACTAAACTAATATTAAGTTTTTTTTATCTAGTTGCTTAAATCCGACTTTATGCCTGAATTAATATAGTTACTGATAGACTGCGTGCATTATTTTATCATAATAATATGACTCTATGCTGACAATTATAATTTTATGACTAAACTGTAATTTATTAAAATATTTATTTAAATGTCACCTTGACACGCAATGGTGAAAGAGCAAGACTAACAATGCATTCGCCTCCCTGCTCTCCAAAACTGTCCGCGCGACGATGTCCAACGACGGAGCAATCAGAAAATATCCGAACTATCTTCAGTACCAACCTAGGTGCGACCGAATAATTTCAAATAAATTAATGACATAAGTAATCAATGGTTTATAATTTCATATTACAACTAGAATGTCTCACGAGTACATTCGACTTGAAGCATTATTTGTGAAAAACAAAATTTTACTAGCATGTGTAAGTATGATCCATATATTCATTCAGTTGCAAAGTTTAATGGTATAAGGATGTATCTGGTTATACGCCCACCGTGAACATGAATGAAGAAGTAGAGCACTTTAAATGCGCAAGGGTGTATCTTGATTTACATTTCCCTAAAGTTATTAATAATTTATGAAATAAAGGTGCTAATAGGAATACGACTAGGTGCGTTATAAATATTTTGGAAAGTCCTCACATCAGACTCTATGCATCTCCATCATTAAATAGGTACCTAGTTAGTTTGCCAGAAAGAGAAAAAAAAACATGAGTAGATATTGTGATGTTCAAAAGTAAATTTGGGTGGGTCTATAAAAGGACGAAACGGACTTGAAAGAGTACAAGGTAGGATCGACCTTGTACTTTCAAGTCCGGGAATATCAATCCTATTCATTTTTGTATTGTTATCAAGGATAGAATGGCACTTTTTAGTGCAGCCTTGAGAGACACGCTCGAGTTCTTGGCGTATCATTTTGTTTTGTTATTTCTATATAATTATGTATTTACCACACGTATTTCATGTACCTACCTACATATTATGTGCTGAATATTTTTTCTTTCTTTCTTTCCTCGCTCTACGCTCGCACTGAGACCATACGTCCCCACGGCACTTGCAGTCCGATTCGATTTTAGGTCGCCGTCTTATATAACAATTGAATAATAGCGAACGCATACCGTCCGGCCGCTAACACAAACTATACACAGCTGCACTTGTGATACAAGTTTATGTATTTACTCATTATCTCTGGTAAACAGAGTAAAACTACTTTACTACGGGAAACATTCTGTTAGGTAAGTAGTATTTTTAAAGTCCCGGAAGATGTGAAGGGGACTTTATTGGATGGATGCACGGGAAAGGCACCTTTGAGTCTTGTTTTAATACTAGCTATTGCCAGCAGCTTCATCCTCCAGAACGTACTCCCGAGATAAAAAGTATCCTATTCCTTCTCATTGGTTAAGGCTTGAAAAAATAACAAAAATAATGAGTTAATTTCGCTTTCCTGATATTAGTTAATTTATTTATTTATTAACGGCACATCAACAACACAAACATGGACATATTACATTGCATCAGGTCTTATTCTAGTGTTTATTTCAATAACAGACGTGCACAACATTTACAATAACAATTATAATATTTAACAAAATAATAAGCAAGATTAGGATACAATATAAAATTTATAAATCAATTGTAGAATTCCAGTTTCATTTTTTAATTATTTAAGTTTGAATTATCCTTGTACAATATTAATTCTCCAAGGCTATCCTTAGTAAGAAAAGACCTTTTGAAAAGGCCTTTTGAAGTGCAAGTGGTGGCAGCTGTAACAGTTTTAAAAGACATCTAAGACCACGCGCTAATATAACCAACAGAACTAACATACGAGTACCTTTGCGAATGGAGAACTAGTCACTTTTTTTACTGTACATTTTTGATGTTAAAAAGTGCCTTTGAATGGTTACAATTGAAAAAAATAATTGACTTTGAAACAAAACACGACATTGTAGGTACTATTTCAAGTATGGTAGCAAAAGCCAACGTACCGCAATACCAGCAAGCCTTTGAGAACCGATATCAGTCAAGATCTTAAGGAAAATGTAAGTACAGTACAATAATCTGTGAGCGGGACCGGAAATTAGCAACATCCTAATGTTATCCGATGCATTGGCCTTGCCAACTAGGTCTTGTACATTAATCTTTGCAATCAAGAAGATTTAATGCTGCTGTGTATGAGACATTGCCAAGCCTGGTAGTTATAACACCTCGATAGACCATTTGATTGAGACTATTCGGGAGCTCATTACTAGATATAGGCTTTGGAAAGCTACATACATATGTATTTAGAAGAAACAGAATGGTTTCGGGTTTACTTGTACTGACATATTAATCTGCAATCTACATATGATCTGTAACTCCCCTTAAAGCCGAACTTTATTTTTTTTAAGGANAAGATTTAATGCTGCTGTGTATGAGACATTGCCAAGCCTGGTAGTTATAACACCTCGATAGACCATTTGATTGAGACTATTCGGGAGCTCATTAATAGATATAGGCTTTGGAAAGCTACATACATATGTATTTAGAAGAAACAGAATGGTTTCGGGTTTACTTGTACTGACATATTAATCTGCAATCTACATATGATCTGTAACTCCCCTTAAAGCCGAACTTTATTTTTTTTAAGGATGGAAATCATCAAATGATTTCTTCCGCTCTGGGTGGAGCGGAAGGGCGTGTCAGACTCTTACTGACTAAAACCCATCCGTGTTCCTTCTAAAGCCCTTTGCGTTCCAGGTTCGAACAAATTCCGCAACCCTGGCAGGCTCTGGCCCTAGCGGGCCCGTCTTCTATGCTGACATCTCTTTGAGGCGCGCATGAAATACAACGCGCCATCGACCCGAGCCACCCAACGCTCGCCGTCCGCAGGCCCGCGCCTACGGTGGACGGGGATCGCCCTGCAACTCCCGACGCCCGGGGTTGAAGGCGAACTTGGAGCTCAGTCTTCGCCTCAGTCAAGCCTAGAGGCAGTACGTAGTTGTTCCATGCGCACCGTCATTTGCGTACGTGCAGTTCTTGGATGGGTCTCAGTAGGTGATGGGGCCCGCTCGCAATGGCAGGCCAATACCAGTTATAGGTGCGCGTGCTTATGTACTTATGGTAACTGTAGGAACTGTGGGGTTTTAGTGGGTAGGAGACTGACGTAATTTTCCGGTGTCCCCAGGGAGAGTATTTATTAAGGGCTTCCCCTAAGATTGGAAACAAGGCCAAGGTCTTTCTCACTCTTTCCCATATAGAAAAGACAGAAGCATTTATCACCACTCAAGTCTCTGATGGAAAATGAGCGTCAGCAATACATACGCTAAGCGAGAATGGTCCCTTTATTTAGAAAGCTAAGTGTTGTTCCGTCTTCTTTACAAGGATGGAAAATACCTTCAAAAACCAGGTTTGCCGACAAAAAAAATGCGTCAAAAATGTCCACTTAGCACAAACCGTCGAGCTTTCCGCAATAATCTGCTACCGTGCAGGGTCAAGACATGCAAACCCATAAATTTCCCATTCAATACCCGTGTCCACAAAGCTGTCTCCGCTTGGCTACACTTGTTCCCATAACCTATGGCTTGCACCATAGAAAGTCCATTCAATTCAATGTTTCAGTGGACAGATGCATGTGTTTAGTGGTGCCGTTAGTTAGATATTGTCGGACAAATCGTGGACTAAAGATCATGGGAAACATGTCCAGACTTGGAGACAACTTCACTTGCCATGTTGAGTATTGTTTACCAATAAATAATGTTCTAAGGTTTGTAAGAGAATGAGGTGTTTGTCGCCGTGAGATTGAGTTAGGAACTTTCGATAGCAGTTTGTCTTGTTGCGAATGTTTTAACCGAGAGAAATCTTGCCGGAGATTTAGTTGTGTGGTCCTGTTGATAAGTGAGCTATGTGAATTTATTTTATTAGATATCTACCAGTTTTCGTTTACCTTTAGGTACAAGCAAATTGCCATGTCGCCTTTCTAGTCCTCAAAACTCTTTAATCCAGTACGTTATTCTGTTGTTTTCAACAAATAAAGTTATTATTACCTATCATTAAAAAAGATACAAAATTTACGTAAATTTTAATTGTTAAAAAAAATAAAAGTATTATTCATTATTATGACGCTCGCATGACGAAGTTTGAAACATCCAGGAGCGAGTGCAGTCCGAGGCTTGAGTTCCAAGGACGGCGCGGAATGGAACGGCGACTTTGTTTTGATACGTAAACATTATTAACAGGGTGTTTCATAATTCTAATGTATTATTTAATGTACCTATTATTTTAATGAATTATGTAAAAATAATAATCGCAGCTTAGAGGTAGTAGAAGCCGGATACATTAAGTGGACCGCCTTTGTAAGACGACTAAAATGGTACCGTGTATCCAGTATGGATATGACATATGCAATACTCTTAAGGGGTTATTGTGAACAAATTTTACTATGGGACCAACAAAGAAAACGAGAAAAAAACTAAGTTGTTCAGTAGATTTTGTCTAGTTATGTTATGCGCACATAAATGTATGGAGTAATAATGATGAGTACAATTTACTTAAGAGTATTGCATATACAATGTGGAGACATCGACACTACAATAAACGAAAACACTAGCAATAGGAATATTTTGAAACTGTTACAAATCCTGTCACCGAAATTAAAAATAAACTTTCCAATTACATAAAACGTCAAAAAAGTAAGTAAGTGACATCAAATGTGTGATGATAAAAGACAACATAATCGTCTGAACTAGAATTGGCATTGTTTTGTGTTATTGTCGCATCGTCGTCTCCAGCCTGTATCTCATAACCGTACTGTATGTATAAAAGCGAAAGGTCAATCATTTACTGACTACTAAAGGTCATTCATTCACGAAATCTCGAAAACTAGGTCCTATGAA
The DNA here is from genome assembly GCA_002192655.3 of Mamestra configurata. Lineage (NCBI taxonomy): Eukaryota > Metazoa > Arthropoda > Insecta > Lepidoptera > Noctuidae > Mamestra > Mamestra configurata. The sequence goes on along the minus strand of NDFZ01002063.1, from coordinate 10,023 downwards.
GATGAAAATTGGCACGGATTTGTGAAAACTCCCCCTAACGTAAACGGGTAGAAGGGAGGGTGAACGTTTTTATGTGGAATAGCGGGCGGAGACGGCTAGTTTATAATATACTAGCGGACGTCACACGGTTTCACCTGTGTAGTTCCCGTGGAAGTACGGGAATAAAATATAGCCTATGTTACTCGCTGATAATGTAGCTATCTATTACTGAAAGAATTTTTCAATTCGGTCCAGTAGTTTTTAAGTTTATTCGTTACATCCGAAAAAACAAATTTTTCCTCTTTATAATATTAGTATAGAAGTGGGGCTTGTTGGGAGGATAGAATTGGATAAATTTTATTTTCGTATGAAATTATGTCATTAGCAGACAGTATTTCATTGAATAAATTTATCACAGCGAGATCATTTGATTTTGATAACAGAATTTCAATTTCCGCGATAATGCAGTCTGCAGTTTGCATACCGGTCCTAAGAAAACATATTTGCTTTGCGTTACATCTTGTTACGTATGTGGGTTTTCAATTTAATAGTTGTTGTTTACACTTTTTTATCTTATCGTAGTTGCGTTTTGTTTTTATTCCGGGTTATTCCTAGTTGAAAATATGTAAAACCTGTTTTTGTTTACGCAGAAATACTTATTTATGTTTTCGTTAAAATTCGATGGTTCTCCCGAGCTTCTGTTTTCCCTGGAGAACAATCTGTCACTAAAACTAAGACTGGAACGGTCGGTTCAGTTGAAAATCAGTGTCAAGCAACTACTAGTTGTCCAGCATTTTGCTGAACTGGACCTAAATGGCTGCACCAAAGGCGTGAGGCACACAATGTTTATGTTTTATAATTAAGTACCTTTATATTTGTTCCTACATAGTTTGTATCTGTACCTATGTGCCAAATAAACATTATTTCTTTCTTTCTTTTTCCATCTGAAACGTAATCTTCAAGACAAATACAGCGTGGTTCAAAATTAGTGAAATAATTTAGCTTATTTATGAGTTCTTATTACACGACCAACGGTTATTACCGAATTTTAACGTGGCGTAATCTACATTCATTAATACTAAAGTTGTTATAAAATACGGTCACAAAGTTAAAGGTTAATCGTCAAATTAACCACAGCTTTGGTCATTGAAGTTGTAAGTTCGGTTGTAAATTAGTTAATTACAATTTTGTGTCTTTGTAATTGATTTTAGAAGGTAACTTCACTTTGACTGCGGTGCTTTTGAAGGGGATTTTCCAATGATTGGTAGTTGACATTTACAATCCAGGACATTATTTCTATTGCATTAATTTGCCCATGTTAGCTTTAGTATAAGGCCTTCGTAAATTAATCTGTGGATAACAAAGTAAATATAACCTAACACACAAAAAAAAACCCTAAAAGGACCAAAACAAAAGCGTTGAATAAATAAAATAACTAGAGCTGTTATTATAAATAATCACATTTCAACATAAATCCGTTGTGAGAGAGCGACGGAGCTATACAGAACGTATATCACTATCCTTTTTTCATAACGGATTCATGATGTCAATGACACTTCATAGCACAGGGGGCTGGGCGGGGGGTGATGATGGTCTTTCCACTACAAGACAAGCCTCGATAGAAAAGCAATGAAGCTATACATCTCTACTATGATACCTATATTGAAAGAGATAGTGATTAGTGGAGCAATCAGTCGTACTATTTACAGCCAGTTATAAATACACGCGACTGTGATCTGTTGTCACTAGTTAAACACGATGGCCGATTGAGAGCGATGTTGTAAGTAACCTTGTGTACCGAAATGACTTGCTTGCAAAACAAACAGTCAAAAAATCGACTAATTTCTGTAAGTCCAAAAATAGAGATGAGAGTTGTACGATAACGTTCCATTTACGATTCGGACTTCGTTTTTTTTTTGCAATATTAATACAGGCTGGAAATTAGTCGAATGCTAATTTTTAATTTCGAATCCAGTTCAAAGTCTTTACCATCGAAAATGTTGACGAACAAAATACCGTTTTCAACGACACTTATGCAATATTGAAATCAAAAAATGTCAGCCTTCGGTAACGAGATCTCATTTTAGGGGTCAACTTGTGACGAGAATTACGCGAAATGCAAACCGGAACATGGCAGAAGCCGGTCCGGCAGGTTGGTGCTCGACTTTTTAAAATATTTGGACTGCGACTTTTTTCATTCATTTAATGACTTACGCATGTATTTAGTGTGCAAAGGAGATTTGTTGCAACGTCTCAATAAAAGGCAAATAACAAGGGATCTGCTATGAGTATTTATTCACAGGTTATATTGCAACACTAGCCGCCAATTGGTCAATAGTTTATCCAATAACTAGGCCTTAAGCATAATAGTTCTTTTTTAAGTGATCTTAAAAAAATCAGTTGTGAAAAAAAGAAGGCCGAAATATTTAAATTTACGATTGCCTTCCAATAAATTATAAAACAATAAAGTTTACAATAATTTATTCGCCTAAAGGCAAAATACACGAAAACCGAAACTGAATCCACAAAATGTTTTGGCTTATCGGCAAAACGTATCGTGCGCACACCGCACTTGATGTTGCAAAATTTTTAAATTTTTTATAATATGAATTCAATGGACACATTATTTTGCATATAAATTTTAGGCTGCCTTTTTTAATATGTCATAAATTAAATATTTATTGTTTTATATTTTACGCTTTCACGCCTTTAATGTTTTTAAGCGCTTGAGTTAAATACAATTTAGCAGTTTTTACTTTCTCTTTAAGTTGTAAAGAAAAAATATTCATTACTATGGTAAATGTCCTCTTATTTTACGGGGTCTTAGTAATTATATTTTCTGAGCATGAAAATTATTCCTTTAATGAAAAGGTAGTGAGCAGCATCAGCAGATCTTAAATCTTTTATGATATCGGTACTCATCTTTCTATAGGATAAATTATAACTGATAAACTGAAATTATTCAAAAATTTATTCGTTGAACCACATTTTCACGGTAAAACGGAATCAGAACAAATTCTTACCACGGATTGGAAACGCCACCACGCGTTAACTTGTTAAAAAAATGCTATTAATTGGCTTCTTATAACTTGAAGATTTTATAAATCAATCAAAAGTGATGCGGTTTACTTCATTAATCATATATTAATTACAAAAAAAAACAACTCATACAAATAGAAATTCTATTGGTAAGTTTAAAGAATCGTTAGTTTATAGGAACCCGGCTGTACCTAGTCATTGACTTTGTAGCTAGTACACCTACAATATGGCTTATCAATGTAGTAGGTAAGTACTATTTAAAACCCACAATAAAAGACTCATCTTATGACATAAAACAACAAAGAAAGAAACCATTAATATTAGAAATAAAATATTGTTATAACTATGTAATACAAACGTTCGATAACAGAACGAACTCAAATGGAATAAATCTATTTGAATGCATAATAAATTGATTTGTTTCACTTTGTACCGTGAAGCACGTGTCACTTGGAAAAAAATCCGAAAAATCATTAAATTAAACAGTGTATTCAGGGCCCTTCATCGGGTCCGGTCGTCCGGTTGTTAGTTTATATACGAGTAACAGTCGCTTGTGTAACTTTCCTACGTTTTCATCTCAAGTTTCGGATGCGCGAGCGCATTCTACAGCTTTTTGGCGGCTAAAATGCTGCTGCCTGAATCAAACAACCACGTCTTGTAAAATTAGTTAGCACATTTGTGTTTAGTTTCGATAAAAAAATCGAAACTCATAATTTCAAACCCACCCATTACTCAGCGGTAGTTATTTCAAATCAACGCATTTTTTATGGTTGTAGATATTTTAGTTGTGAAGGTTTAAAATTAATATTTAATTAAAACAGTTTATTTAATGATGTTACACTATTTTTATAATAGTACAATCATTTCTAAAATAAATAACTTTAGTTTATCTATCTAAAATCCATACTAATATAATCAAGCTGAAGAGTTTGTTTGAACGCGCGAATCTCTGGAACTACCAGTCTGATTTGAAAATTCTTTTTGTATATGATAGCCACCTTCATGAGGCGGCTATAGGCTATACAGGAACGGAAAAAATGGGATATACGCGTACGAAGTCGCAGGCAAAATCTAGTATAAAATATAACGTTAGCGTGGACACTTTTCTACACCTCGATCTCAAGAAGAGAATAAAATTTTCTCAGAAAAATTCCAATAAATGGAGCAAACAATTGAATTAAAAGAAACAGAAGAAAAATACTTACCTTGAGACATATTCGTGGCCAATTATTACCGCACGTGTGCTCATGAATATCTATAATTTTTATGAGTGTTTCGTATTCATTTTGGTAAACACGACTAAGTTTTCTTTGATAAGAGGCTAGGCTAGAATATTATTATATAGGTATTATACATGTGATATTCTGCAGTGTGATTCTGTCAACATCTCACCGTACAAACTTAGGTGTAGTGAACACAGAATGATCTGTCAATCCAACCCGTCAAGATAGAATGACAATTCACTTCAAGCTCACTGCACCTAAGTTTTCACGGTGAAGTGTTGACAGAATAGGCTGGCTGTTAGCGGTAGCGTGTCGAAGGCGATTGTCAAAACGTCATAAATGTATGGGTTTGACAAACGCTGCTGAAATGTCACGTGAACACACGATGATCGCATTCGCTAATAGAATGGCACTTTGTCTAGAGTTTAAGGCATTAAGACTGATTCCTGATTAACCAGAGGATGTGACATCTTGATAATAAGAGCTAGAAAAATATGTGGGGGAGGCCTTTGGCATAGTAGAGGTTCAACCAAGGCTAAGTAAAAATGACATTACGTCACTAGAAAATATAAAAAACCCATCTGAGTGTGGAAGTGATTCAGTAATTACTTATTTTTTATCTAGCAATCGTAAGATACGGTCTACAAAAATGTAGCAGCGGCGTTGATCGAAACACATAAATATCTCAGGCTCCTTTAAAAGGAAATTAATGTGTGAAAAAACAAACTTCATATAAAATGTCCTAGCTTTCGTCAATAAAAATAAAATACCTGTCTATAAACGTGAATAAAGCCGTAAACGGTTTTACGATAATCTTATATTTTTCTTCACGCCTGGTACAAGAAAAACATACAAGGATCAGTTGCTAATCCCACGCAAGCCATTTCAAACTTAGAGAAATGTTTACTGTTCTTGTAAGTATAGATAGAGACGAGAAGTGTTTCTACCATGTTCGATTTTATCTATTTTAACTGTGGTCGAACCAAGGTTGATGCAAAAATGATTCCTTTACATCCAATTTATTTTTCACTGGCTTTTTCCAGCGGCTCCGCTCGCTTTAATATAGATTTTTGTTTAAAAATGTAACCTATAATCGCCAGGATCCCATTATCTACCATGTGGCAAAATTCATCAAAATCGGTTCAGTGATTTAGGCGTGAAACCATAACAAACAACCACACTTTCGCATTTATAATATCAGTTAAATAAGATTAGGATTCAGATTCGTTGAAGCCGATTGACGACCTGACACTGATCGCGTTTTATGTATTCGAAGACGTTTTCAATTCTCGTATTCCTACATTGAGTTATCTCTCAATGAAAAAAAGTGTTAAAAAAACATAGTCAGTACTGACAAAAATATCAAAATGGAGTCGTTAAAAGTACGTGGATTTGTAAGCTCACCATCGCATCGAAATAAATACGACATTACGCAAATGAGTACTTTTGGTGATGTACTAGTGCTAACGACATCCATGAACTCGGAAGCCACTTACTATTTTTAGTGACGCTTCCAGCCATTTGACACTTTCGCAACGATAACTAGTTTTCCCGAACTACAACATCCAATTTTTAGGTGGCTCTTCGTTTGGCGTTTTTTCCAAAATGTCCGTCTTACTAGAAAGTAGCGTTATTAGAAAATAGCTAACATTTCTTTATTTTATTTGAGATGTTTGCTCTTGACTCTAGTCTAGGTCATAGATGACAGAGACTTCATTTTTCAAAATAAAATAAGGCGAATATTTACGCAAAAAGGTCTATTGAAGAGCCATCTTTAAACACCCTTCTTTGTGGTGGGTGGGTTAATGCAAGTTTAAAGCATTTAACGCCAAGCATATTTTTTTAAGTCACGCTTTATGCCAAGCCACAAAATTCAAGCGTCATTTTAGCGGCCTTCCCGAAATTAAGGTTAATTGACTTTTCTTCTAACGTTATTGATTTTAGAACTGTCTATTTGTTTGTTAAAATAGCCGAATAGCGTATTAATAGCGATTGGGCGATGGTTCTCACACATTAACTATACTACTTCGGAAAGATACCATGTCATGTATATCAATCTTACTATAACGACTGAATCTAATTTTCGAGTACTACGGTTCTCTGGGCCAATAAAATTCCGCATAATCACGTTATGCGTATGCAAATGTACATTTTTGACATGAAAAATAAAATATGTTATTTGTTTTTTTAGTAGCTGTTTGTTTTTTATTGCATTTATGTTTATTTTATTAATATGGGGGTTATTCTTTAGATGCAAGTTGCATTGGCTACTTCTGACAAAGGAATTTAAACATTTTGTGCCTACACAAGTACACACATACACTGGGCGGGTTTCTGAATTGAGTTATTAGAGTGATGAATGTGACTGTAATGTCAATTTTTTTATGTTTTCAGGCTAAATAACAATCAATTTCAAATTCTCATTACAGATATCGGGGGAGTGTCTATTTAATTTGGGCAAAAGATTCGATACATCCTCTTTGTATTATGAAAGGAGAAGGAAATAAATGTAAAGTTATTTTACAAACAAGATAGTGTAGCCTAGGATATCACTGACCCATATCTCTTCTATTGACTTACTACTGACTGATACGTAGCTGATAGATAGCTTTCCATTCATTACTATCTGTCGGCTAATATATTATAGTCACATCGAAGTCTAGCGTTCTTGGGTCTTGCTAAAAATAGGTTTCGCTTCCTCCTTTTTAAGCATACAATACTTTAATTAGCAAATTATTCATAAATACATATTTTGTGGTTCTATATGGTGTCGGACGTAAAAGAATAGCACCATCCCATTACTTCCCGTGGGTGTCGTAAGAGGCGACTAACGGACTCACCAGAGAATGGGCAGCTGCATTCTCTGTGGTTCTGTACATTGCCTCAGCTACACTANCCCGTGGGTGTCGTAAGAGGCGACTAACGGACTCACCAGAGGGGCAGATGCATTCTCTGTGGTTCTGTAAATTGCCTCAGCTACACTGCGATCGCTAATCCGCCTGCCAAGCGCGGCGATTATGGCAACACCCCGCTTCCCTTGGGGGAGGCCTATGTCCAGCAGTGGACGTCTTTCGGCTTGTGTGATGTCATTTTTTGTCTCGTAGACTTTTTTTTCTTATAAAGCCTCCCACAGACAGGTGCGAATGCGATGCGAAAATTTCACAAAAATGAGATGATGCATTTCCATAGATATTGTCCTGAAATGGCTCTATGGCAAAAGCGTCGTCATATTGTTGTCGCATTGTCGCGTCGTACCTGTCTGTGGGAGTCTCGTGTCTACATTAACTAAATGCTTGATTATATCAGAGGGCCAAATCAAAAAGTTTGAAAAATTAGGTTTTTTTACCGATGCAAATGCGAAAGTTGCTTAAAATTAGTAGAATTGGCACTCTTGTATATTTTGCCTGAAATGTGAAAATAGTTGACAATTATCTACCTACTTATTCTACAAGTGAAGACTGCACTGTTTCAACTCTTGGTAACTGTCATTTCAAAACTAACATCGCATTGTCAAGGATTCTTGAATATTCTTGGAACAGTTTTCTACGTCATTTCAGACTGCATAGTTTAGGCTTAAATACTTTACGTCAGTTGAAACAGAATATTTGCGAGCATGCGTGACGCTTCGCTGGCGCATTCCCTACCAACCTTGAACTGTACAAGCTTTAAATAAATAAAATTATTATACAATTAGTCCTAACATCAAACGAGAAAGTGGTCAAGTAAGTCGCGTCACAATAGAGCTCCACAACGCCACAGTATCAACAAGTCACCCAGTGAGCACGCTAACAAAAAATGTAGAAAAAAAACATTTTTTTTCATCCCGGAATTTCGGCGAGACATTTTAAAAGTAATCAATCAAACCCAACAACGACTACCGCCACATTTTCGATATAGATAACACGAAACGGGGCAACAGATAAGTAATTTATATCGTACCACTATCGTGCATTGTATACTTTCTTCGGTTTATCGTCGTAATCAAATCAGTGCCAGATACCGGTAGGCGTAAATTGAGATAGCGAAACGAAAAATTCCGTGCGATTCTAAACTTTGTGACGAAAACTCATCATGGCCGATTATTTTTAGTTTTCAAGAAAATTTTGATGACGAGGTCATTGTTTTACAGACGGTCGCAGACGCTGTTTTGTCTCGCACACAAATGAATATTCTGCATATGTGGCGTTTACATAATTTGTCATTTTTATTACTAAAGTGTTGTATAAATCGGCTCGTAACAGACTGTGTGTAAACTCGGATATTGTATTGGTCTCCCAACGTTTTGTAAGTTTAATATTCGCGAACAATGCATGCGAGTTATCTCATTATGCAGGTTGAATTATTGCTTAGCTTAAGAAACACAAATGGCAAATATTTCTACTACACACCTACAATTTATAAGAACTATTGTTAAAAAACACACTATTGAATAAATTAAGTAACTTTATCATAAAAAGTTTTTCAACGTTCAAGAAAAAAAAACATATTTATGGGAAAAAAGCACACTCAAAACTACTCTGTGGGGTCAGTGAGATTGCTTGCCATCAACACCTTTTTTCTCTACCCGGAACCAGGAAGATACGATAAAATCCGCACTTCTTCGATGCCTTATCGATATCGACCCACCCACGCTAGTTTGCAAATCGTTAGTCTTTAATAATCTTGATCTGCAACATTGTCTAGTAATATCGTATAAAATTTACCTTAAATACATAAATCCTATAAATATTAGCATGCAACCAATAAAATGGCTGTTTAGTCAAAATGATTATGCAAAAATGCTAAGTGGTTGCAAATAAGCTATTAAAATAAGATTATGTTTCTCTTGTAATAAAAGAAACCTGCATTGTGGCTGGTTTTAGACCGAAAAAAACTGTCAACCATTCCAACTCTGGCCCGTAATTAAGTTTTTTTACCTGACCGAGGTAAAGACGTTGAACAGCCGAACTTTTATAGAGAAAAGTAAAGTAAGTTTTATAACAATAAACTGCTCCATATAAAAGGTCCCATCAAAATAGACGGACAAACTTCTAGAAGTCATTCGTACCACCAAAATAAGAATAATGGAAAAAAAATATAAGATAAACGCATTAGATAGTTCCAAGTAAAAAAAATCATAACAAATATAAAATAAAATGTTAGCAATTTATTATTTTAGGTCAAAATAGAAACACTTAAATCAGTGGTTTTTTTTTGCTTGGATATCTTTGGTTTGACATATTGAACGCCGCTGTGTTAAAATTTGTCCATCTATTTTAATCGGACCTTATATTGTTAACATTATACTCGACAAAATCTTTTAAATAGCTTTTGGCATTTCAGGGCTGGCCCTGCAGTAAAAGTTGTTCATAATGATGAATCTTTTACAAGTTCTGCGCTATTTCTGTTACACCTTCTACATACATATACAGTGATATAGTGAACATCGCAGTCGGAATTCTAGATTTGTTCCTAGTTAATTCAGCGAAACAATAATTCTAGTATTCTCTCAAATATGTTGGGGATGCCCATCCAGTCTAACCACTTGCATCTCAATGCCACTGCCTATCCTCCTCTGCCTATAGGTCAGATATCGTATTTCTCATCGTATTGTACCAGACATAGTTACTAGGAAATACGATGCTCCATAGAGAGACTTTCGACCCGTAACGATTGTCATCCCCTGTTTGAGAGGACTTATTTGCGGAATAGGGTATTTTACTGAAAAAATCTAATTAGTCCGTAGATGGATTTTCAAGAAATATTGGACACGTGTTTTTTAATTTTTCACGTAAACAAAAAA
>NDFZ01002062.1:0-16227 GCA_002192655.3 Mamestra configurata | reverse complement strand
GCTATTCATCTATTATGTCCTTAGGTACCTATTTGGTGAGAAATGCGCTTCTAAAGTTACAATAATTAAAACCGCATTACTAAGTATATCATTCATACTTTCTTTGCAAAATACCATAAAATGAACGAGGAAAATTTTTTTAAGGACGCCATCTTGGATTTTCATTTCCAGTATCGCTTACAACCGTGTCATGTCTGGCTACTGCACAAGTGGCAAGTCCATGAGCGCCATCTATGTCACAGTCTTCACAACGTTTATTTAGGATCTGTTGAGACAGTGCTCCGTGAAGATTTTATAAAACTTCCACTGTACATACAGAGATGGCAGTTGAAATAAAAAGATTTTACCGACCTTAAAAAAATCGAAGGTTTTCAACTTCTTCAGCAAAGTAAAGTAAATAAATTCTTTTGCGTAAAAGTTCTTAACTTTTTAGAACTATAGGCATCTTGCGTAAATTTCCAAGAATAAGGACTTTGACTGAAACACCGTGAGGGGGTAAAAACTCCTAAAGCTTCCTACTATATTATAAACCTGAAATCAGACACTTCATGTTTTACGATTGCACTTAGCGATCAGACCAATCGCTTGAATATGCCTGGATCGTGCAATATAGATCGTCCTACGGATCCAGTTCCAGGGGGCTACTTTCTAAGTTCGAAGTCCGTAGTTTCGGTCTTAGTTGTGGGCGTATTCTAGTCCGTATCACCTAACCACTAAGAATTCTTGGTTCGGGTTCGGAACTAATCGTAAGTCTGTAGATGATACGGAGTAGAATAGCGTTGCGTAGCGTTGTAATGTGGCTTAAAGTTGACGGAAAGTGCCTTTAAAACCTATGCATAAGGACGAATGAATGACAAAATATATTAGCTGGTATGACGAGAGAGGTTGACTTGTGATGAATTATGCCGTCAGGTGCTTAGGAAGGCTAAGTAAGTGGAAAACGTAGGTACCTACTTATAATGCTATTTTAAATTTTCGCTTATTTTACTTTACTAAGTAGGTAGGTACCTATAGCATCAAATCAAATCTGAAATCGCGAAAATGTCAGCTGTTCCTAGTCTCTCTATTCAGAACCTAACCACCTAATCTTCGTCGATGGTGTCAGAACAAACCCACACAAACATTTCATTTCATTAAAAATATTAGAGAACAGAGTACTCTGTGTAGAAGCGTCTCAGACGATACCGTNTTAAAAAATATTAGAGAACAGAGTACTCTGTGTAGAAGCGTCTCAGACGATACCGCTCATCCATCATCGCTCTTGTTGGTGACATCCATGTAGGGTGACCATGGGTGTGACGCATAATTCATCATTATCCTGCGAAAGTAACTCTCTTCTCTTCTGTTTGACCGTCTGTTTATGACGTTTTTCCGACTCAACCGCTGAACCAATTTTGATGAATTTTGGTTTTCGTGCTCTCGTGCTTGCAGTCGGCAAAGCCGCAGTCAGTAAATATGTGCGGGGCAAGCATTCGTGCTTTTGCCATACCTACCCATTCCTGGACAGCTTTTCCCTTAAGCCAGAACGAACAGAGGCGACCACCAGATTTAGAAAAGCGCCGAGGCAGTGACGCTTTACGAATCAACTAAGTACTAATAAAATTATTGAAATAAGATCAGGGTAAGAATAAACATTGGACTTCTCTTCGTATAAGAAGGGTAACACAAATCATTGTTCTATGTTCTACTGCTGCCAGCTGACCCATAAAATTCAGTTGGATTTTGGAGATGAGATAGGCTACTTATCGTAGAGTAACAGACGTGCCAAAGTAATCTGTAAGTTTCAAAATACCGGTGATCATGGTCTCCCTAGGAAGCACGAAGCGTTTTGCGGGCATCGCGCGATTATATCGATTGTCTTCAACTCTTTTGTTCCGCGAACATTTACTAATGGACTTGGCGACTTGATTAATAATACACTGCTACTTACCCCTTTTGTTCCTTAATTAGTTTGTACCTACCTACTAGGAAGATTTTAAAACGACTTTGAAAGCTAAGAGTTGGTACCTGAATTTCTTAAATTGATGTCGCAATTAAATTGGCGCCGTCAGTGGAGACTGGTCATCCCTTGGTTGCCACTGCCTCATTTTAATATTTCATACTATAAATTGTTTTTTTTCTTTCTTTACATTGTTCTCATATATAGAAGCAACAAGGTTTATGTAACCAGGATTTTTGTAAACATAAAATGATTTAAAAGAGTGTCCGTGGAGTTTCTTGCACGTTCTTCTCCATAGAGATCTACGCTTGCGAACGTGCAAATAGCTTCATGTTTTTGACGGACTGACTTTGACAATTCAAAAGTACCTGATAATGGTTTATTTGAAATAAATGCTTTGACTTTTGACTTTTGAAACCGTCGGTGGCGGAACATTTGTTGAGTAACAGTGTCAAAATATTTTCCTACGTTTAAAGTGCTTTATAAAGTGCTTTCATAGTTCTCCGAGCGATTTGAACATAATTACCTATCTAATATAATAATGCGACAACCACCGGGCCCTACCAGACGCATCACTCGTCTGGTCGGAGGATACTCCTTTTCAACGGAGGTTGCGGGACTTACTACCGTATTTCGTAAAACTCTATGAGTGTACTCAATGACGTCCACCCGCAACCTTGACAATCTGGAAGCACAAAGCCACCAGTACCTTTGAGCCCAAACAGTAGTACAGTTAGAAGTTCCATCCATTACATTAGCGATACGCAAAGATGAAAAATATATACGACATTGAAAAAAGCTAGCGATATTGTCATCTTGGTTGTTAAAGTCACCTCGTCTCTTTTGTCTCCTTTAAATTTTATTATTCAGTAACACCGACGTCTTTCCCAAAGCGTTTGTGACCCTTTGTGTTGCCTTCTTCGGATAATCCTTTACAAGGTCTGGGATTTTCTAGAGCGTCACGCTTGTTCCTAATCCTGACTTTGCCTGGCTTTTGGCGACGACACTTATCCGCAGACACCTGTTTATTTCTAAGGTAAACACACGAACAGATTCCGTGTTTGAAGAATTATCTATAACTACTAATATTATAAATTAAATGCGGAAGTTTGGATGGATGGAAGTATGTTTGTTAGTCAATCACGTCAGAACGGCTTAACGGATCTTGATGAAATTTGGCACAGAGGTAGATTATAGTCTGGAATAACACATTGGATACTTTTTATTCCGCGGAACTATGTTCCCTTGGGATATTTTTCGACATTCAGCGGCAGCTAGTTTAAAAATAAAAGTATAACCTAACGAAAGATTCTTTTGAAAGAGTAGTAGAATACCGAAGTAGGTAAGGCTACCGCCTCTGCCTATTCGTACAGACAGGCTTGATGTTGTAGTAAATGCATGTAAATGTGATACCCAGCATCTTAATACCCAGTTTTTTTTTAGCACATACTATAGCAAAATGAGTAAAATTTGACGTGTAAACTGGCTTTAGGAAATGCATTCAACCAATCATAGTAACTAACACGCATTTAATTTTCAAGAAGTCCTGCACAACCAAGAGACAACGAGGTCGAGAAACCACCTCTGAGGTTAGTGGTAGTATAAGTGCAGTCTCTTTAGCCTTCCCAACTGTCCTATCCTAGGTTCAGAGCAGTCTCAGCAGTACAGCCGGTCGATTCTGTAAACATGTCGAAGTTGTAAAGTGAGCTGTAAATCCATATAATCAAGATGTCACGTGATCACGAAGTGAGCTGTCATTCCATCTTGATTGTATGTATTGACAGCTCACCTCGTGATCACTTCACCCAAGCCTTCACTTCGACATGTTTATAGAATCGTCCGGCAGTTCACTGCTGGTCCTTCAATCAACGCCTAACCAGCCATCCACCCGCTACAGAATACAAAACATATGTACACGTGTGTTCATATTGCTTGACTTCCGAGCTATCACAATTTGTACAAAACATATCATATGGACCGTCCATTTTAAAATATTTCATGGAAATTTTAAATTTCTAATCAAATATGATCGATCCATTTCCTTACGTAAAAGGCAGGGAAGTATTACCAGTATCCCCTGGGTCCAAGCCTGTTCAGGCGGCGCAAAAATGTATTTTCCGTTGAGGAAGGTACTTCCTCTGCGTTTACTCTCGATGGTCTTTCGAGATTTGATCAAGGAAACGACGGGTTTTTAGTTTTTCTTTGTTGTGTATAGTATTAATGCCGCTTTTTTCTTTAATATCGGCTAGAAATGAGAACAATTATCGTGTGTAGATAATTGCTGATAGACATGGGAGTCCATAATATGTCCATGATGTTCACAGGTACCAATTCTATATATTTTTTAATTTAATTTTGTTATTGTTCGTTCTTTATTCTGTTTTAATTACATGGTGTAGGTACCTACATTTTCTGTTCTTCTCGGCAGTATCTATATTGCGTTCTAAGAATACTTCACCTAAGCGATTCGATGACTGTCTATATTTTCAGCCCAAAACTAGACAAAGAGTTTGGTGCCATCATAAGCGTCCATGAACTGCATTCTTTTGCCCTTAACACAATTTATTTTTGGTCAGCCAACATGTCTTCTTTTCCATATTTTCTATAGCTTTATAGTCTTCATCTCAGTAGATATTTCACCTTCTTCTATTCATCGTTTCTATGGTTTGTTCATACTCTTGGAAAACAGGGGAAAATAGATTCATCCAACACCCAGTTTGAGTGCGGTGTTCCAGATCAGACTATACCTCATTTGCTGGAGTGTCCCAAATGTGCGTTCACCTGCACCCTTGGCGATCAGAATAAATTATTCATAATTTGGTGCATGCTGTTGGCATTATTCTGAGTATAATAATAATGCCAACAGCATGCATTGAAGCATGCTAACGCTACCTACCAGGCCCAAACAATATGCACCGTCGGTCGACAAGTAATTTTTTTTAATTTCACCAAATAACATGCTCATAAATTCCTGTAACATAGCACCGAGATGCATATTATGGCAACAGCACGACATTTGCACTAGGATGCTGCCTTTTGCATTTGCATCTTCAGTCTTTGTTAAGAATACTACCTAAAATGAAAACAAAACATGAAATCATCTTGAACGTCGCACTTGCGCGCCGAAACCTAGACGTCTGAGATAAAAGTGACATCGTAATAAAATTGTCTGTCTGTCTGCGACACTCATACAGTTTTATCATATTATTGTTACAGAAATTGAAGCTCTTCTTACCAGCTTTCCCGCGTGAAATGTTTGGTTTCATTTTAAGATTCACATGCTATCATCTATTGTTATCTCAAGGATGCTTATGCGTAGTTGATATGACCTGTGCTATGCTTTAGCTCTGGTGTAGTTAGATGCCATTTTAAGCTCCTTACAGGATTTTTCCTTTGTAAAATTTAGCTCCGCTGTCTTTACTTTTACTTAAGCATATTCTTTATATATTTGGTCTTCTAACGCTCCCAAACGTAATCTTTAAATCGGGGTTATACTTTTTCCGCTTTGGGTGGAACAGAAGGGCGTGTCAGACTCTTACTGACTAAAACCCATCCGTGTTCCTTCTAAAGCCCTTTGCGTTCCAGGGCCGCGGTGACTCTTTCGAACAAATTCCGCAACCCTGGCAGGCTCTGGCCCTAGCGGGCACCGTCTTCTATGCTGACATCTCTTTGAGGCGCGCGTGGAACACGACATGCCATTGACCCGGGCCTGGTGGTGATCGGACAGCGAGCCACCCAACGCTCGCCGTCCGCAGGCCCGCGCCTATGGTGGCCGGGGATCGCCCTGCGCACGGGGCGTCTTCTTCTGTAGTGGCGGTTGGGGCGAAGGCCTTGTCTTTCCCTCACGCGGTTTTACTTAGTATCCTAAATATTTAATTTTAGCCAAGCAAAGCAGCATGTTTCTTCTAGTTATCCCTAAAACAAATACGCCAACGTACTCCTCTTTCAGTGTAGTGCGAGTTCAAAGTCTCTCTAATTAAAATTAAACTTTGTTGGACTTACAAATTATGTTTAACTGTCGTGTGTTTCATGGGAGTATGGTGATTTAGTTTTATATAATTTCGATACTTGTATGAGGCGTGGTTCTTAAGGGATTACTTTCATGGGATTAATTCATTGCCTCATAATTACAAGGTGGACCATGCGGTTTTCTCGGGCACAATCGATGGGCACTTCACACTGTGTCTCTTTAATAACATTCCCATCTACCACTCAGTAGGTAAGGCAAAAAACTGGCCAAGTGCGAGTCGGACCCGCGTGCAAAGTGTTCCGAACGAATTTAATTTTTGTAACATGTTATTTTTACACTTTACACTTCTTATGGTTTTCCTGTAAATTATAGGTAAACAACTACTATCATGCATTCGAAAACATGCATGCATGCAACTGCATTTTTGACAACATTTTAGGCGCAGTACATACGGAGATAAGGGGAGGCGGGAAGGTCCTTTTTCGTCAAATTTCTTGATTTATCATGAAAATGAAAATTTAACTGTCACAATAAAGCTCTTATTTGATAATGTTGCACGGTCCAGTTTGAAAATCTTTTTTTTTGAAATATTCTAGTTTGTCCCCCAAAAGTGACCCCCTTTCTCAAAATTTATATATTTACGTAACGCGTCCGTGTTTGGGTCACAGAAGTTCATATGCATACCAAATTGTAACAGAATCGGTCCAGTAGATTCGGAGAAAATTGGCTGAGACAGACTGACAGACAGACAGAAAGCCGAGTGATCCTATACCTTAGGGTTCCGTTTCTTACGCATGTTCGGAACCCTAAAAACCGAGTCTATTTAGACTTAGAACTTCTATTGAATCACTTAGAATAAGAAAAAAGGTTCCAACGAATTGAGAACCTCCTCCTTTTTTTGAAGTCGGTTAAAAAAGAGTTGAAGATGGATTTAGTTATGGTAGATAACCATAACACAATCCATCTCCATCTCTTATACATTTTCTAGTCACTAAAATCAAACTGCCAAAAAGCCCATAGCGATTTGAAAAACAGGGTCCCATGCCAGGGCCGTGGCAATCAGTCAGTTACCATACAGTGGCTTAAATGCCCATTTACCACTAAACTAAATAAGGCAGAAATATTTTTAAAAGTATAGTGTATTTGGACCGGCTATTGTATCACAAAGAATCAAAATATCTACTACTACCTGTTGTCCGGGACTTCGAATACGCATATCCCGTTTTTCCCTGGTCCCGTAGGAATTTCCCGTTCCCGTATAGCCTATAGCATTCCCCATGAACGTGGCTATTATATACAAAAAGAATTTTCAAATCGGTTCAGTAGACCCAGAGATTACTCCCTACATACAAACTTACAAACTTTGTCTCTTTATTATATTAGTATAGATAAAACCACCCATCTTCAACTCTTCATACATTTTCGGTCTCCAAAACCTAACTGCCAAAAAGCCCACAGCGATTTGTAAAACATGGTACCATGCCAGGGCCGTAGCAATCAGTCAATGTAACCACAAAGTGGGTGCATAGTCGGGGCTCATTAATCACCATCCACCTATGGCGGTACATTCGTCATAATGTGCCTCAGATGGACAGCATCACCAGTAACTTCTGATATTGTAAATGGCCGTAGATGGCAGTTACCATACAGTGGCATAAATGCCCATTTACCACGAAACTAAATAAGGCACAAATATTTTCAAAAGTATCGTGTATTTGGAACGGTTATTGTATCACAAAGAATAACAATATCTACAACTAGCTGTTGCTCGCGACTTCGAACACGCATACCCCGTTTTTCCTTGTTCCCGTAGGAATTTCCCGTTCCCGTATGGCCCATAGCATTCCCCATGAACGTGGCTATAATATACAGAAATAATTTTCAAATCGGTTCAGTAGATCCAGAGATACAAACTTACAAACTTTAACTCTTTATTATATTAGCATAGATAAAACAATCCATCTTGAACTCTTCATACATTTTCGGTCTCCGAAATCTAACTGCCAAAAAGCCCACAGCGATTTGTAAAACATGGTACCATGCCAGGGCCGTGGCAATCAGTCAATGTAACCGCAAAGTGGGTGCATAGTCGGGGCTCATTAATCACCATCCACCTATGGCGGTACATTCGTCGCCATTGTACTTGGCGCCGACTCTGAATACAGAAGCGCCATAATGCGTTGCGCGACGGGTAACGAATCTTAACATTATACGAGTACGACGTTTTTTTTTTTTTATTTCAAAATGGCGGATGGGTTTTTAGTGGTTGATGTGGTATTTTTTTTCGTGTTGGTTAAAGGTTTACGTATCTACTGCGTTTTAGTATGTTTAACAATTTATTTATCCCTCAATAATCTAGGTATGAACCAGCTTAGTTGAAATTCCTAGAAAATTACATACGTTAAAATGCTGGTAACATAGGGATGTCCTATTTCTCTTTGCCCTTCTACTTTTCCGTTTGAAAAGTCCCTATTTATTGGCCAGAGGATCACCCCTAATGTCTCCACCTCACAGCTCATGGCTAAATTATAACAGCTTTCAACCTTAAGCATCGCTTGCCCTCGTGACATATGTACTTGGAGAAGACTACTTCTGATAGATTAATCGGTACCATTTTTTAGGGTTCCGTAGTCAACATAGTTTCGCCATGTCTGCCTGTCTGTCTGTCCGCGGTTCATCTCAGAGACGCTTAGCGCTAGAAAGTTGAAATTTGGTATGGGTATACATATTAAACACACCGACAAAGTGGTAAAATAAAATCTTGAAATACACTGTCCTACATGTAAAGTGGCGATATTTTTTTATCGTCTACCCCATGGTGTGGAGTGTCGTTGGATAGTTCGTTTAAAAATATTGAGGGTTTGCTAAACCATTTTTCCATCCAAGGATCTGTTTACGAAATATTAAGCTTTAAAGTGCTATTTTTTGTTAGAGTCAAGTGGAGAAGTGAAAAAATCATAGTATTAGCATATATAACGAATTTAAAAGGAAAACTATCAGCGCTAGGTAGCGCAGAGTTAGTGAGTAATAATGGACCAACTTATAAAATGGAACTGGGTGAGTAAAAATTTCTAATAATTCCATAGAAAATGACCTTAAACCAAGCGCATTTGTAACTTTGTAATGTAATAATAGTTAATTACTGTTTACTATTTTATTGGAATGGTTTAGGAGACGGATAACTTCGAAACCCTACACTGTGCGTGGTCCGACAAGCATTCGGCCGGTTTTTGTTTTTTTTTTTCACGCCATTGCGCAGTTCCTTCCCTCCAGCAACACATCCACCTTTCCATTTCTTAAACCTATTTTTCTCACAATATACGGTTCCTTGAAGGTTCCATCATACACACGTCCACTATCCAACAATGATGAGCCCCAACCAGGAGAGATGAGTGACGGTCCACACTTGCGTTTCTCGTCACGGCGCGCACCTAACTCGCCTCATTGTGGCGCGCGTGTGGCGCCGATCCAAATCCGATACTCGTCATTGTCTTTAAACTTACGATATATCGCCCAAGTGTGATTTACTTTACTTTTCTCCGGAATGTTTTTATTTTTATGCTGCGAACGTAGCGGAGATATTTCTTCATCTTGTGTGGCGTTGCAAGGGTTAAGAAAAACATCTGGTGAAACTTACCTACACTTTTTCGGGTTTGACCACTATCTCACCTGATGGTAAGCAGGGATGTGGTCAACGATGGAGCACGATTGCCTACAGGATACACTTCTGACCTATCCACTTTTCACTTATAGACAAGGTAGAAGAACTGCCGGTCGATTTTGTAAACATGTCGCTTGCGTGAAGTGATCACGAGGTGAGCTGTCATTCCATATAATCAAGATGGAATAGCAGCTCACTTCGTGATCACGTGAAATCTTGATTACATGGATTGACAGCTCGCCTCGTGATCACTTCACCCAAGCCTTCACAACGACATGTTTACTGAATCGACCGGCAGTTCATTAAAGAATTATCCACTTTATTTCCCAAAAACCGCTGCTGTAAAGGCTTTGTAGTAGGTATCTTATCTGAGTTTGTTTTAATTAGTAGCAGAGTTTAGATTGTTATACATATGCGTACGTACATAGGTAAATAATTGCCGCAATCCCTCACACACGTCTAGCGAGACCTAAGAGCTAGTTATTCATACAAACGACTCTTAAATAACCACATGAAAGACCACTTAGTCGTACTTAAAACTCCTTGCAAACATAATCATAAAGTTCCCAAAAAACTGAAAACATCAGCTTTGTGAAAACTTGGTAAAAAAACTCGGGACATGTGCGGTCGACATGTTGTTGGGACAGTTTCTTGGCACGCGAAGGTTTAATTACAATCTGGCCGGCCACTCGGGACCACAAACATCCTGGACATATAGGACACTTGGCAACCGCTTGCCCGAAAAAAAAAAACGGAAAATTGTCCCCGTAATTGCGATGTGAATTTGTGAACGGAACGTTTTGTGGTCTTAGCCTTTTTAGTGGGATGAATTGGCAAGCTGGACGTTCAATGGAAGTGGTCCTTTGTTGGTCGGGTTAGATAATGGTACCTACATACTGAGAGGACATTTTGTGTGAAAAACAGTGACGTAGTGTGGGTGCTCCATGGCACAGCATCATGCTGAGTTGGAGCTTTCTTGTTACAGACACGACGTGCGTCTGTCGTGTGATTTCGTCGTGAAAAACAGAAAGTGTTAGCGTCTTGTATATACCTCCGTCTTGCCACACCAGAATCATGATAGTTTTAAGACATTATAGTGGAGCCTCTAAATACACTGATAACATCAGCTACGTTCGTCGTAGTACCGGCTTCCAATGATACTTAAAAAATATCCTAGTATTTTATAAACGTGAGTCTTCTTCTATTTAGATGAAAGACACAGGGGACCTTTTTAGGGTTCTATAGTCAACAAGGAACCCTTATAGTTTCGGCATATCCGTCTGTCTGTCTGTCCGTCCGCAGTTTAGCTCAGAGACGCTTGGCGTTGAAATTTGCTATGGGTTCACATATTAATCATGCCGACAAAAAAAAATGGAAAATCATTAAATGACTTCTTTCGCTCTGGATGGAGCGGAAGGGCGTGTCAGACTCTTACTGACTAAACCCATCTTCCTAAAGCCCTTATCATTCCAGGACCGCGTGACTCTTTCGAACAAATTCCGCAACCCTGGCAACCAAACGCGGGGACCTAGAGTAGAGAGAGAGAGAAAATAGGATATTGAGTCCCAGTGGAACTTTTCCGTGGAACACAGTTTTCGACTTCTCGCAGGCGAAGACCCTGTGAGAAAGTTCCAATGCTTGAATGCAAGTGGCTACCTACCTTCAAAACCGTACAGCTGGAACGAAGCTTATAAAACAACGCTCATTTATTCAAAATTATAAGAATCAACAACAAACTGAAGCGAGACGGAGGCGCCTTTCAAAACTGAATTATCTACCGAATTTGGTGCCCCCAAACCGAACTCTACCCTACCGTATTCACATAAAGTTTAAAATTGTTTAACAATGTTACTTTTGAAATAGGATTTTGCCGGCTATACGTCTTTGTTTCGTAAATTCGTACATAGTTTAAGGACAGACAACTCACGTACTGTCGTCACGTGTATCTCGACTCCGCGACTAAATCGCACTTTTATGAATGTTATATTTTGTTCACTGGCTCCTAGACTATGTTCAAAGAATGATTAAGAGCCTTAATTTGAATGGCACTGGATGAAATTGTGTTTTGTGTGCTGTTTTTAGAGCAAAATGGAGGGTACTTTGGCTGGTTTTAGGAAAACTATTGGATGTAGAAATCATAGGTTTGTTGACATTAAACCTTTGCAGCGTTTTGGTTGAATAATCCAGTCATTTTAGGTTTCATCTGCGGAAAAACCCTAATGAGCTGAAATTTGGTATACATCTATTCGGTGTTAAAATGACAATTAATTAAAGCCGGCTAAAAAAAGTAATTATGGTTTTTCGGGATTTTCTNCAGTCATTTTAGGTTTCATCTGCGGAAAAACCCTAATGAGCTGAAATTTGGTATACATCTATTCGTGTTAAAATGACAATTTGAAAAATCGACATACATAAATCGAGCCGGCTAAAAAAAGTAATAATGGTTTTTCGGGATTTTCCCGATTTCTATAGCTTCAATGATGTTAACACTTAAGATTAAAATTCAGATATATATAATAACGCTCTACGCGTTATTTCATGCGCTCAACTGTTTTTTGAGATAGAGGGAAAATCTGATTTTTGTGACCTTTAATATTTTTTTTAGCCGGCACAATATTATGTCGATTTCTACTAATACTGTTTCTAAGGATTTTTAGATTAAGTTTATAATTTTTACTAAGTTGTGTGACTATAAATACTTTTGCTTTCTTTATTCTTTACTTTTTAAACTCAATAATTTGTTTCTAATTGACCTCTTACTTCCATGGACTGACTTCTTCCGCTCTGAGAGAGTGTCTGGCTCTTACTGACTTAAACCCACCCGTGTTCAAAATGCCCTTTTCGTCCAGAGACGCGGTAACTCGTTCAAACAATTCCGCAACCCTAGCTATGAGTCACCCCTCGTCTTCTCGTATCTACAGAACCATCCTCATTTTTGTATGTATGTATGTGCCAAGCTTAGATAATTAGACGGGATTTTACTAGCTTATTAATGCTAAGGGGCAGGTGTCGTGTTACCCAGTTACTGGGTTGTAGAGGCAGTCGCTCCACGTACTTATAAAAAAACTTAAAAAAAATACTACCGGCTTCCAATTATTACAAAGTAAAAACACAAACAAAGTAACACACTTTAATTTTGGCAGTCTATTTTGTACTTTGTAGTGGTTTTTATTTGAAAGTCGATTGTGTTTTTTTTTTGTAAATAGTTTTATTATTTTTCAGCTAGTGTTGATACCCCCAAAAATTCCAACCAGTCCAAATCTATTTAATTGTCTATCTCTGAAGTTCGTCATCAGATCTTTGCGAAATTTAAATGTGACTATTTCGAAATAAACCTCTTTCGAACCAAAAAATATTTTTTCAAATCAATATATATAAATTTCTTCCGTTACTGACTGACTGAGTGCCTGCAGACAACGCACAGCCGAAACTACTGGTTGTAGAAAGCATTTAGGTTCCTTGGAGCGTGAATGGGAGCACCAAGAGAGGAATTCCCGAAATTCCTAAAGGAACGGGAAAAAACGGGATATACGCGTACAAAATCGCGGGCAAAAGCTAGTCCGTCTATATGTGACGGAGTTATGCCTGACATACGTAATAAAACGATATGAGAAACCTAAAAATGATTTTTAAATACCTATTCAACGATACCCCACTTAACATAGTTGTTCAATTTTTATTTTTTTCTTTTTCACATTATGGCGTCCAAAATCGGCCATTTTGATTTTTCCAAATTTTTATGCTTTTTATGACATTCTCGCTGTCATGACGAATCAAACGACGTGTCATTTATCAAAATCGGCCCACGTTTTTGGTCTAAATAGTGCCACAAAGGTACAAACCCACATACATAGGCTGATAACCACATTACCCTCCTTTGTGTCGTGCAGTCGGGTAAAAAACATCCGAATTGAAAACCTCCACTTTTTTGAAGTCTGTTAAAAATACTGGTACTCAGCTGCGTGTTGTGACGTTAATTTTAATTCGTTATTTCTCCTGTGCGGTCCCAAATAAATATCTTTCTTTCTTCCTATAATCCAGGTTTGATAAATTTATCTTCACTTTTTAAAGATACGGAGTTACTAAAACCTAGTCATCATTTAAGCATTTTCTAAGTCTAAGCCCGCACCATAAACTTGGAATTGAATTGGATAGCTAAAGTGCATTCTGGGTGAAGTGCAAAAGGCGATGCTGTGCTGGTATCAGCACACTCAACATGCAAAGTACGCGTCGCCTTGAGAAGGCGTTGCTAGTGATGTGACAAGAGAGACTGAAAGGGATTAACTAAAATTTTGTTTGGGTTTGAAATTCTTCGACCTGTGTGCTCATATACTATTTGAAAATCGATCTAAATGCCTTGTGCTTGCGACCACGAGACCAACGGAGCAGTTGGAGTCCTGGGTTCGATTCCCAGGTCGGACAAAAAGTGTCCTAGGGCTTTTCCAATAGGTATTTCCCAGTGACAGCCCGGAGTTTGCAAGCTGGTGGAGTGACACCTCCGTGCCTCGGAAAGTAAGTTGAGCCGTTGGTCCTGCGCCAGATCTCTCTCCGGTCGTGTCGGGTGGCCGTCCCATCGGAATACGAGAGTGATGGAAGAGGGAATACAACTGTGTTTGCGCACACACTCGTGCACTATAATTAGTCCCTCGCCGATGGCTAGTCTTGGTTGAGATTGGCCGCCATGGCCGAAATCGAAAACTTAACTATCTTTCCCTCATGATGTCCCATCCCTATCATCCTTAACATATTAGGGATCGTTCGCTACAGACGCAACACTACTCGAGATTTTTCCGCACAGTCTTGTGTTTGTGCAACTTAAACTGATTTACAAATAAATTGAAACATTACGACTTGTAAATTTCGACGCTCCGCTCTATATGTAAGTTAGAAAAGCAATTTACTTTTGAAGCTGTTTGGAGATGAATGAAAAGTTACAGTATTAAGATGTATAGTAACTTCTAAATGTTTTTGATGCCAGTTCCAGATTTGGTTCTGACTGGATGTGATGCGAAAATCTAATGTTTATACCTCGGGATGGTTTTTTTTGATGATTTTTAACGAATTTTTTAGCTCTTGGTTCCCAAAGATATCATTTTAGGCCACGGGGTTTGTTGAGAAATCTCTTTATTTTATTTGAGTGTATTTTATGAACTCTCGTCAAATAGATATGATTATCTCTTTTTCTTTTCTTTTTCCAAGATAAATTACGCGCCTGCAGACTTCACTCCGCTATTTTGCTCTTCTTCGTATAACAACCTGTGTTCTCGGCCTGACTTCAGACAGACAACTGAGTCGACTTTCTAATTGTACTCGTGAACTCATTTATCAAATTTTAATATCCTACTAATATTATAAATGCGAAAGTTTGTGAGGATGGATGGATGTTTGTTACTCTTTCAAGTAAAAACTACTGAATGGATTTTCCCTTGGGATAATTTTTGACAGTCACGCGGGCGGAGATGTGGGCGGCAACTAGATATTAATAATTACAGTTTTGAGCCGTTTGGGGTCGAAGCGCTTGGGTCATGGGGTCCGAGTGCGCGTCTCCTTTTCAAGGACATATCTCGCCGACTGATCGACACTGCGTGACCAGAGGCTGGCTCGTTCTTTGCTCAAAGAATTAGCAGTGCCATTCAACGTGGCAATGCTGCCAGTCTTCTGGGCACGTGTCCGGATGACAGCGATGCGGAGGAATACTTCGACGCCTGAGTGTATTTTGTTTTTGTATATGTTAAGTAGATGTAAATAGTTTAAGTAAACAGTTTTAAGATAGTTATGTACATACATTCATGGTATTATGGTTTTTTTTTTTTTTAAATTCGTGAACTCATTTATCAAATTTTAATTTACAAGTATAACAGTGTCTCTATTTCCATCCTGAATTACGGATAGTACTCCTAAACAATACTTCTAATTCCTCTCCTTATATATTTTTCCATACACCAGCAATCTTGGCACTGTCTCCAATCCGTGCGGATACATAAACACATCGTTTATTTTATCATTCTATTGAGTATCGTAGCGAGGAGGCAATCCATCAACACAGCAGTTAAAATCCTTTTGAGCGACGCGCGTTACATTGTCTGTTTACGACCAGCGGCCGACTGAGTTCGGCTAAGTTGTGCGTTAATGTATATGGTGGTACATAAAAGAGACTTTGTAAGCTGGGTGAGTCTGGCTATAAAGGTGTGGGACATACAGGTTGGCTGTTTAGGAGATATGATGTGTGTGTTGAGACGTTTTGAAGCCTTGGTAGATGAGCATACTGATAGGGTAAAACATTTATCGTAGAAGAAGAATTATACCTAAGATAGATACACAAAAAACCACAGGGCTCAAAAGTGAATACACAGAATAGAAACAAATTAGTTATATTTTTCAACTGGGTTGTCCTATCACAGAGCTTTAGCTTTGCAGTGACTGTATGGTCAGTCATCATCATCATCATATCAGCCGAAAGACATCCACTGCTGGACATAGACTTATAATCTTAGACCATAATCGCCACGCTTGGCAGGCGGATTGGCGATCGCACTGTAGCTGTTGCAATGCACAGAGAATGCTGCTGCCCATTCTCTGGTGAGTCCTTTAGTAGACTCTTACGACACCCACGGAAAGTGATGGGATGGTGCTATTATTTTACGTCCGACACCATAC
>NDFZ01002060.1:2344-16215 GCA_002192655.3 Mamestra configurata | reverse complement strand
GTCTAAATCCAAAAAAGTTGAAACAAAACGTAAATCATCTTCTAGCCTTTTCCTAACTACATTGGAGTGGGCTTCCAGTCAAACCGGATTCAGCTGAATACCAGTATTTTAAGTAGAGCAGCCGCCTACCAGACCTCCACAACCCATTAACTGGGTAACACGATACTCCTTGGCAAGACTGCTGTCAGATTTTCTGGCTTTTAACAATACTTAATGACTGCTAAAAATCTACAAAATAGTTGGCAACAACAGCTTCCATATCGTGCTTTGGGGCATAGACTAGTCTCAGTTTGTAATTAACTAGATTTTGTCCGCGACTTAGTACGCCCATATCCCGTTTTCGTATAGCCTTAGCGTTCGCGTTTTTGCCTTTCTCATGAATGTGGCTATCATATACAAAAAGAAGTTTCCAAATCCGACTGGTAGTTCCAGAGATTAGCGCGTTCAAACAAACTAACAAACTGTTCAGCTTTATTATATTAGCATAGATCTAGTAGGTATACCTAGACAAGTCACCGGAAAATTGCGGACTCCGTAAGACTGTAATAAATCTTGATTAGATTATAATTTCGCGTAACTTCATGAAAAAAATGTTTTGTATAGGTACAATAAATTGGGATTAATAAAACATTTTTTTCATTAATAAAATAAATAATAATAAAAAAAAAAACAAATAAATGTTATTACTCCGTATCGGATTTTCTAGCTGATAAATTTTAGTTGTGTATCAATGTTTTTGTGTATTTGATGATAAACTGCATCAATGTTTGCATGCCAAAATGGTAGAATGTACAAGGATTCTTTAATACTATTGTAACCACCTTGCTGTAAATACCTACATTCTGAGCAAATAAATAAATATTCTATTCTATAATAATAAAATAAATATATTGAATTTGGGTGGGCCCAAATTCAATAGTTTCCAATATATCCGTGTCATTTAAAAAAAAATGATCACAATTTTACGTGATATTTTACAGTGTTATGGCGTTTGTCATTTTCCGGTTACATTTATATATGTAGATGACTGCCCAATATGATTTAACACATATATACATGAAAAAGTAAAACAATAAATCCCTTTTGACACTCGGACATCAAAACAAAATCACATCTATACCTGTCAAATCGGTATTACATTCGACAATCGTCAACTAGCATATCTATTTACACAGTCTTTCCATAATTCCACCATCTTGTAACCTTTCGACATGACCCACCTACATATTTCGCGTGACAGAACGTCGACCGTGTTATATCGTTCGACGTGACGGCGTGACGGAGGCGTGACGTTGTTTGTCATAACGGCCCGTGACGAATAACAATTCAAATACGTGCTCCATGTCTCTCACGATTGTTTCTCAGATTTGATACTTGATTTCGTGACTGAATTGGGAAGGGGAATGTGGCTTGTTATTTTGGAAAGCGACTGTGTAATTTATTTAAGAACTCCGTTAATTATAAATGCTGATTTAGGTGATTGAAAAGTGGTGGTCCACGAAATTCAATTTTTCTTGTTTTTTTTTGCAATTTGCAGGTCTGTGTCAGGTTGTTGCTTGATCAAAATATGATCTGCGATAATAACAAGTATGTATTTACATATAAGAAGGTATGGTAAATTACTATTGAAATGTATTTGAAAAAACATGTACATTTTTATATTTTGAATACTGTTCTAACTACATATATACACTTAAAATAAAAATAAAAACACCAACTAAAATATGGCGTCAAAAAAATCATCCGCATCGCTGTCGACTGGAAGACCCTAAAAGACTGGCGGCATTGCCACGTTGTATGGCAACGCTAGGAAAATCCTCTGTTCGAGGTAAAAGCCAGCCCTTGGGTCACGCGAAGTGTCAACTAAGCGTTTAGTAAGATCTTCAAATAACGCATGAGCACTCAGACCCCACGGTCTAAGATTTCAGTAAGTTTCAACCCCAAACGGCTGGAAAATATAATTGCCAACTAGGTTATTATATTTCCGTCGCTTGAGGTACTCCGCAGCCGTAGCGGCAGCACCAGCATAGCACGACGATCTATGAAGATGGGATGGCGCAAGAGTATCGACACAAGTAGCGTCCCAAACTATTGATATTAAATTATTCGCCTGCGTCTTTGTTTCCGAACGCATACAACCCTAACCTCTTCAAAATAAGAGTGAACAGGCTACTTCTGGGTTAGCTCGCTCCATCGTCGACTTTGTCCCTGTCATCTATGACCTAGACTAGAGTCAAGAGCAAANACCCTAAAAGACTGGCGGCATTGCCACGTTGTATGGCAACGCTAGGAAAATCCTCTGTCCGAGGTTAAAGCCAGCCCTTGGGTTACGCGAAGTGTCAACTAAGCGTTTAGCAAGATCTTCAAATAACGCATGAGCACTCAGACCCCACGGTCTAAGAGTTCAGTAAGTTTCAACCCCAAACGGCTGGAAAATATAATTGCCAACTAGGTTATTATATTTCCGTCGCTTGAGGTACTCCGCAGCCGTAGCGGCAGCACCAGCATAGCACGACGATCTATGAAGATGGGATGGCGCAAGAGTATCGACACAAATAGCGTCCCAAACTATTGATATTCAATTATTCGCCTGCGTCTTTGTTTCCGAACGCATACAACCCTAACCTCTTCAAAATAAGAGTGAACAGGCTACTTCTGGCTATAATATATGAGTGGCTATAAACTAATGTGTGCTAAATTACATCCAAATCTGTTCAGTAGTTTTTGCGTGGAAGTGCAACAAACATCAAACATCCATCAATCCTAGTAAACTTTCCCATTTATAACATTAGTAGGATTGACATTGACAGCTCTTAAACGCGGTATAGATGTGCTGATTGCGTTCAGTTTCACCGACAAAATTGATGTTACTAGATACTGAGGTCATTAGGTTCGTACAAGGGTTCCCAAACTGTGCGTCGTNGCTCCATCGTCGACTTTGTCCCTGTCATCTATGACCTAGACTAGAGTCAAGAGCAAACCCATATATATAAAAAAAAAAACCGTTTCCGTTTTCCGGTATTATTTTTGTGTTTTTGTGCGTCATTTTTGACGGAATAAATATGTTTTCTTTCTTTTCTTTATACGATTTCATTTTTATGATATACTAGCTTCGCCTCCGTGCAAGTGGGAAAATCATCCCATGGGAACATACTCCCAGGATAAAAGTATTATGTGATAATTAAGGCTATAAAACTAGACTAATGAATTCGTCAAATTATTTACAAACACAAAATAAAACAAAATAAATCATTGGGCACCAAAATATTCATCTTCATCGCTGTCAATGGGAAAAGTGTTCTAGTTGTTTAATAATGTTTAGTTGTTACTTTAGGTTACCTGTACATAATATATGAGTGGCTATAAACTAATGTGTGCTAAATTACATCCAAATCTGTTCAGTAGTTTTTGCGTGGAAGTGTAACAAACATCCATCAATCCTAGTAAACTTTCCCATTTATAACATTGGTAGGATTGACATTGACAGCTCTTAAACGCGGTATAGACGTGCTGATTGCGTTCAGTTTCACCGACAAAATTGCTGTTACTAGATACTGAGGTCATTAGGTTCGTATAAGGGTTCCCAAACTGTGTGTCGCGACTCCCTGGAGCGTCGCAGTGCTTTCCCAGAGGCGTCGCAAACCGCCACGGAAATGAAAGGCATATGTTGCAATTGGCGATTAAAATTTATTTCAGAACAATTAAATAAGACTTTCTGCAAGAAAAATCTGGTCAAGAACTGATGCTAAGTTTAAAATAGATATTTTGTCATACTTATAGACTACCTGCACATATTATACAAATATTTTACAGTGAAAAGCAAGTTAATTCGTCTTATTATCTGTACGTAAGTACCTTCTCGTTCTTCCAAATGGAGCTACACTTACCTAGGTAGAATAGAATAAAATTATTTTTATTATGTACACCATATAAGTAACAGAAAATATAGTTGAAGGAAACATTACATAGGGTGATACAACGGGCGGCCTTATCGCTAAAAGCGATCTTTTCAAGACAACCTTTGGATGGATTTTAAATCGAAAAGGAAAAACAGTACTGTTAGGTAAGTGTACTTTTTATATAAACAATAAATACAAGATAGATAAAGATATAAAATAATAATTATGAAAGAAAAAGGCATAGAACCCAAGTAAAAACAATTTAAGAGAGAGGTAGTTTTTTTTGACCATTGTGGTAATTACAAGGGCATCGCAAAAATATATAATATGTATAAAGGGAGTCGCCGTACAAAAAAGATTGGGAACCCCTGGGTTAGTAGATATAGATAGGTCTATTTTACTAACAGAATGACTTGTTTTAATAATACATTAGGTTTAAATACTAATCCAAACATTTTTGATGATTCTGTCCTCTGTTATAATAAAATTCTATCTGACTATTATTATGAATCGCGTCTTTTAATTCTTCCTACGCAAATTCAAACAGTGCAAACAAGCTCAAATTGTCAGAAACACAGTAGGAAGCTAAACGAATAAAACACATTCATTCCAAATCTTGCGAATTTTCTTTACTTTGCATGTGTCATATTTCGTGAACGTGCGAAGTATGTTTGCATTCAGTTTAGCTTGACGTACTCTGATTGTACGTTTGGATTTCTATTTTTTCTTTCTTATGTTTTATTTTCCTCTTACGTATTTGACAGTTTTTGTATGCTAAAATTGTGGGTATGTTTGTAAATCGTGTGATAAATGTAAAACCTATGTTTTATAAGAAAATATGGGAATTGAAAATTTGGAAATATTATTTTGAAATTTTCGATTGAATGTTATTTGTAGCTACTAGATAGTTACGTTTAATAAGTTATGATCAGTGATCGGATAATCGGGCGCTAATATACCTAAACTTCACTTTTATTCCCACGAAAGTATAATACGGCATGTCCGTATTATATCCTTTTCAGAATCCCGGATCCCAAAATCGTTCGAAATTCCTGAGATTGCTGAAAATGCCCGCATACAAAATAAAATTAGAACTCGTTGTGAACTCTCATTGTAATTTTTTATAGGTACCTATTCCATTTGTTTTGAATAAAATAAAAAAAAAACCTAATCAAAATAATCACTGCTTTAATTTCATTAAGTTTGTTATAGCTGTTTTTACAAAATTGATCAATCCCGGGAACCCGGGATTACTTATTTATTCAGAAAGGAATGTCCATATTATTCATTCACGGGAAGATGTTTAGGTATATAAGCGTCCGATTATCTGAGCACTGGTTGCTTTAATCATTAACCTTAATGAAAAAGAGAACAAAGACAAACTAAAAAATTACTTCAACTACTGCCTCTCAATAACGTTGGTCACGTAATGTTTGCCTTTCAAACATGACGTTTCAGCTACTGTTGGTAGCTAGTTTGACAGTTGGTTAAAGGAAGATAATTCATCAAAACCGGCCGTAAGACCGTTAACCATCAAAAAACTATGTATTTTCCTATTTACTTAATTTCGGACCACACTCTACAAAAAATCCATCAATGAGTAAAAATAGTATTTCTCATACAATAGCAAAATTCAAAGCAACATTGTAACACGCTTTTATCACGTCAAGCCGGGAGTGGCGACACTGCGACAGCCATTACTTCCAGTTTGTGGCTCACACGACACACTCCATACACGTCACACATGCACAATATGTCGCAGACACGACTGTACAACGTGATCTATCGCCCCCGAGACACCACGCCTTAAAATGAGGCCCTCATAAAATTATATAAAATGTATGTTGTTTTTAGCCAGCGAGAACATCTTAGGAGCCTTAAATTCGTTAGGAAAGTGTTGGGGTTGAATGTAAAAATTCATAGGAGATTCATAGAAGCTTTTCGTTGAAAAACATTGACAATTACGTTTTGCCTGACCAGTTGAATGAAACCTACGCACCCTTTCATTTAATCCTATAATTTCAGGCAACTAGTGCGTGTGACCACGCACAGTGTAGTTCCGTAGTAACCCGTCTCCTAAACCATGCCTGAAAAATAGTAAAATGTACTTAACTATTAATAGATTACAAAATTTCTAAGTTAAGCACTTGGATTTGCGGGCCTGCGGACGGCGAACGTTGGGTGACTCGCTGTCCGGTCACAACCAGGCCCGGATCGATGGCGCGTTGTGTGCCACGTGCGCTTCAAAGAGATGTCAGCATAGGAGTCGGAGCCCTCTAGGGCCAGAGCCTGCCAGGGTTGCGGAATTTGTTCGAAAAAGTCACCGCGGCCCCGGAACGCAAAAGGCTTTAGAAAGAACACGGATGGGTTTTAGTCGGTAAGAGTGTGACACGCCCTTCGCTCCACCCAGAGCGGAAGAAGTTATTTGATGATTTCCCATCCTTAAAAAAAAAAATACTTGGATTTAAGTCATCCAACTTATAAAATGGAACTGGATAAGTTTTTTTTTACTTTCCTAGTTCCATTTAATAAGTTGGTCGACTATTACTCATTAACTCGTTAAGCCTATGTAGCGGTGATAGTTTTTCTTCTAAATTCGTTATATATGTACTCCCATGATTTTTTTCACGTCTCCATAAACAACCGTTTAAATTAGCACTTTTNTTTCACGTCTCCATAAACAACCGTTTAGCTGGCGGGGACTCTAGTAAAAATTAGCACTTTAAGATTAATATTTCGCTAACGGATCGTGTGATGAAAAATGGTTATAGTACTCCCCACACCATGGGATAGACGATAAAGAAAAATCATCGCCACAATTTTTTTTTAAAGATTGTACCACTTTGTCGTCGTGTTTAATATGTATACCCATATCAAATTCCAACTTGCTTGTGCTAAGCGTCCCTGAGCTAAACCGCGGACATACAGACATACATACATGTCCGTTTATCTGTCGTCTACAGATAAACGGACATGTATGTATGTCTGTATGTCCGCGGTTTAGCTCAGGGACGCTTAGATTAAATTATAAGGGTTTCTTGTTGTCTACGGAATCCTTAAAACAAATAACTACTCACGCTTGCGACCAAATAATAACTACTGGATCTAAGGGAAATACTTTTTAAACTAAAAATTTTCTTTAATAACGGAAATACAACATTTAGGTATTTTGCCAACCTCAAATGATCTCTGTGGAGGCCATCAATTTGATACATGAAGCTTTCGACCCATACAATTGGGTGTGATTTTAAAAAACCGTGACAACATGTCCTCACACAGTTTTAGAACTAATTCAACTACAAGAATTGTACTACACCGAATTGTTAATTTAGCTCTGTAGACTTTGCTAATTGATTTACAACTTCTGTGGCGCCTGTGACCTTCGATGTCATTAATTTGCCACATAAAGCTTTTAGTATCACTGGCCTCTTTCATATAGGTTTGATTTAAAAAAATCGTTACGTCACTATCAAGTTTAAGAACCTAAAACACACCAAAAATTGTTGTACTACACCAAATTGTTAATTCTCTCTGCAGACATTCCTAATTGATTTACAACTTCTGTAGCCTGTGACCTTTGATGTGGAGGCCATTAATTTGCCACATAGAGCTTTTAGTATTACTGGCGCATTTATGTAGGTTTGATTTAAAAATTGTTGTACTACACCAAATTGTTAATTCTCTCTGCAGACATTCCTAATTGATTTACAACTTCTGTAGCCTGTGACCTTTGATGTGGAGGCCATTAATTTGCCACATAGAGCTTTTAGTATTACTGGCGCATTTATGTAGGTTTGATTTAAAACAAAAATCGTTACGTCACCATCAAGTTTAAGAACCTAAAAAACTCCAGAAATTGTTGTAATACACCAAATTGTTAATTCTCTCTGTAGACATTCCTAGTTGATTTACAACTTCTGTAGCCTGTGATCTTCGATGTGGAGGCCATTAATTTGCCACATAGAGCTTTTAGTTTTACTGGCTTATTTACGTAAGTTTGATTTTAAAAAATCGTTACGTCACCGTCAAGTTTAAGAACCTAAACAACTCCAAAAATTGTTGTACTACACCAAATTGTTAATTTTCTCTGTAGACATTCCTAATTGATTTACAACTTCTGTAGCCTGTGACCTTCGACGTGGAGGCCATTAATTTGCCACATAGAGCTTTTAGCATTACTGGCGCATTTAGGTTTGATACCGTTTGGAAGCTCGCCAAAACGCAGAGGAAAATGAGCGTAAAGACAGATAGAGCCCGTGACTTATGGTGTTTCGCTTCAAATGGTTCGACCACGTAGCTTTAAGACCCACTGAGTACTTTGTATCCTTAGGTTTTATATGAGCACTTGGTTGGCAGAAATGGGTGCCGCTCATCTAAATATATAAAACAAAGTCGGGTTAGTTACACCATTTAAAATTTAGAACGACCGGACCGATTTATTGATCTCTGATTTCTTGGATTGGTCTCCGCACCGAATAGCAGAACAACTATTAAAATATCGGAAAACATCACGGAAAAAAATGAGACTGAGGAGGAAGTGGACATTCAGAGCCGCTGCTGGCTCAGTGCTAAAGATTCATAAGTACCAGGAGACCAGAGACATGTCGACGTATTTCCGTGGCTGGGAATGAGAGCAGTAAAGATTCAAAATACCAGGAGACCAGAAACATGAAAATGTACGTGCCGGGCAAGAATAGATATTTAACATATGCCATGACCCTTAGGAGCTTTAATTTCTCACTAGAGCCAGTTCTTAATTTCACGCAGACGAAGTCGCTCTATTTTTAAAAGCTGTAAATGACATAACGTTTACTTCATTAAACAACACTTTTAAATATTTTTTCATTTAATATAACGTATACAGGGTGTTCCAGAAGTGCGTGGTCATATTTAAGGGTGGTGTTCTGTATCTGCTCCACAATTAGGAAAATATATCTTTTTTTTTGTTTTTTTTTTCAAAAAACGACAGCAAAAACGACTAAAAAGTTAAACAGAGAGACACGGATAAGTTAAGTTCGAATGGGAGCGAGCAAAGCGAGCGGACTTAACTTTCGTAACTCCATCCATTTTAGGCTCCATCACCTTGGTCACCACCGTAATTTAAGCCGAATGTACATTCAATAAAATTATTAATCATTAGATCTGTGGCGTTTCCAAAAGTCACTTATCGTATTCGAGACGGCAACATGGCCATAAGTACGCAGGACGCATTTATTAATTCCGTGCATGAGTTCCAGGACTTAGCTCCCTGGCTTTTTGGCATGTCTTGTTGACGGTTATACAATATGAAAATTATAACATTTAAGCATCAGTATATGTGTATGATATATCAACTGAAGCTTATATGAAATAAAATTATATCTCTTAGATGCATATCATAAGTTGTTATAACAATACCTAGATGATTATCTTATTCATTGTTATATTAAAAATAATAATAGCTTACATTACACACCCGTCAGGAATAGGCCAATGATTGTTTAGGGAAACTCGGATAATTAGCTCGAGACAACAGAGAATTAGAAAAGTTTAAAGAGTTTGTGGTCCACATTAAGGTTAAAAAGTATTATAATGTTAGGTACTTGTAGGTGCCACAGACCTACCTACATGAAATAAATACCTAATCTCCCAATCAACTCGAAATATTTACCGTTTTGCGCTGGGACAAAAACGGGCCATTAGTACACTCACCCTCTCGAAAAAAAAAACATTTTACTTTAAATTTTTCCAACGTCAGATTATTGTCAACTTCCAGCTGCATTAAAGGTGATATTTCAGTGACATTCGTGTTAATGACGTTAATCCACCACGTTTCAGGACTCTTACATTTACTTATCCTATTTGCTTCGGAGATATCATTTGTGTCTTTAATGTTTCTTTTTGCGCGTACTATAAACCCTTTCTTTTTTGTTTATTTTAATAAGTACTTCGGAGATTTAATTCCATACAAAATTAACAAATTAACAATAATAATCAAAATCAAAATCAAAATTAATTTATTCAAATTAGGCTGATTGCCAGCACTTTTTGAACGTCAAAGTTCTACATAAAGATAGTCCCCCAAAACGCCCGCCCGTCACCACTTCCTAGTGTTTTAGCTGGGAAGAAGAAGTGGCGCAATAAACTCCCCAGCAAAAATGAATAATTAAACTAAACTTACAACAAACTAAAATATACCATCAACAAATTCTAAAATAAAAGACTTTCAAAATGTAAATAAAATCGTTTCTTATGTTACCAAGTTACATTAAACCCTAAACCGATTAAACAATATAATCCCATGATAAGAATAGCCTTACATTCATGAATTCCATTTTTTCCACTTTTGTTTTTGACAGCGCCTTTAAATTCTCAGAGCAGAATTATATGGACAAAGAGCTTTGAAGTTGGTAAAAATATTTTTCTACACAGCTCAGTTAAAGAATGTTAATAAATACTTGCCAGAGTATTTGTGTTACCAGTCGACAAAAGAGATATATATTATATATACTACGTTACGGAATATTAAAAAGCAATTTTAAAATTTCTTGCTAGTTTGAAATGAGGTGTTCAAAGACTTCGTCTTGTAAATTAATTTAAAGTGGAAAATAGAATTTACAGGAATACACAATTTAAAAATTGCTTCATGTACTGGATTATCTCGTGTTTTAAATAAAATAAGATTTTTGTGCGATGTCCTTTACTTTACTATACAAATAAACCGGACAAGTGCGAGTCAGACTCGCGCACAGAGGGTTCCGATCGAGTTTTTTTATTTTCCGAGTATTCATTACTTACGGAAGTTTATAAACTATGAAAGCACTCATTATTCTGACAAAAATGTGGCAGGCAATTCTTCAATCGAAAATATAAGTTAATAATCGCAAAAAAAACTTTTATATAATAAAACTACATATTCCTAATTTTCAGACTTTTTCCTGTACTTGTATTGTCTATCTACCTTCTTGCCAAATTTCATGACTGTAGGTCAACGGGAAGTACCCTATAGGTTTTGATTTCCTTGCGAGCGTCAAAACATGCGCCATAAACGGAGTATAAACGGCTTTCCTGTAGAAGTTTGATTTTTTCACTGCTCGGGTAGTAGACCAGATATAAATCTCAGCTTGATCCCTCCACACGCTCCTAAGAAAAAGGGTATTGGCAGACGACACAGCCAGCCAGACGGACAACAAAGTGATTCTACTTTCTATTATTATCCTATTCTTTTTCCCCTACCCCTAAAATACGAATAGGTAATCCTCATTTCCGTCAATTTACGTAAGTAAACAACGATGATTCGAGGTAAATAATTAATTAACAATAATTAGTTAGTTGACTGTTACACTTGGGCCAGATAACCAATATGTTACGGTAAATTAATTACATGTGTAAATAGGCACGGTAACAATACCCTGCATTAAACGTGAATTTTATGAATTTGATGTCAATAACGCAGTCAATTTATTAATCTCTTGGCTTAATTATAAAATTTAAGAATAAATCTTGGAAAAACCCAAATAGCGCACTTTGGCCATAAAAACCCAGCTCGAAAATTGAGGTTCAATTTACCAAAGTAACAAAATTGATGACGTAGATACTCCAAGAGCGAGGTCGCTCAACATGGGCATACGCCAGAAGGCTTAAAGTCACTCAAAGGACAATGAAGAGGACAATGCTCAGAATTTCCTTGCGTGATCGAATCAGAAATGATGATATCCGCAAGAGAGCCTATTACATCGGGACATAGCCTGAAGGATCGCCAAACTGAAGTGGCAGTGGGCCAGACGCATTGCTCGCAGAACAGATGGTCGATGGGGTCGAAAAATTCTAGAGTGGCGGCCGTGTACCGGACGACGTAGTGTTGGAAGGCCCCCCACAATGTGGATCGGTGGATGCGAGACGCTCAGGACCGGTTGTTGTAGCGATACTTCGGGGAGGCCTATGTCCAGCAGTGGACGTCTTTCAACTGTTATGATGATCATGATTATGAGATACTGCAAAATTACTAGGTTTGATTTTATTGATAGGCAACTTCGCAATGACGACACGATGCGACAAATATGTGTGTGTTTCTAATATTATTTTTAACTGACAGATGCAAAATATTGTAACTAAATCAATGAAAAACATAATTTATGCAATAAATACCTTATGTATGTCAATCCTAACTTAGTCATCTATGTCCTTTATTATCTATATGTACCTTACATTTGCAGGTCACAATTGGCAGAATGTGATGACACCACTGTCAAATCTTGAGACCAATGTACCATATTTGACAAATAAATGATTATGACTAATAATAATCATTAATTTGTAAAATAATAATATTGTATATATGAAAATGTTTATCCATTTAAATGCAATCCTGTATTTAAATTTGTCGTTTATTTACTAAAATGAATTGTTGATGCATTGTAAAATGTAAATTTATAATACTCCTGACGCAATAAACGCTGGAGTTTAAGCCAATTAGCTCTGTAATTAATGGACAAAACAGAATGCTTCTTTTGTCCAAATAATATGTGATAATTAACAAGGTATAACTTAACAGGAAATGTGATAACGACACGCTGTATATTTTGAAAGATTCGGGTTGGTGGCTGTGTATATGTAATAGCTAGGAAACATGACATGAAACTACTTTTTTAGGGTCACGTACCCAAAAGATAACCAATTACTAAGCCTACGCTGTCCGTCCGACCGTCTGTCAACGGGCTGTATCTCAAGAACCGTAATAGGTAGACAAATAATTAAGATTAAATAAAATTGAAGAAGCGTGTTTTTTTCGGTTTATGGTACGGAAACCTTCGTGTGAGAGTCTGACTCCCACTTGGCCGGTTTTTTTTTAAATTTCTAATCTAAAACACGTTACAAAACCAGGCTGCACTCGTATTCCATCTAGGAGCAATAGGAGCCTATTGAAAAATCTCAATGACACTTTCTGATCTGTGAAAATAAGGTCCCTCTTGCGACCAAGAGACAAACAGGGAAGTAAGTCAGAGGAGTTTAATTCTCTTTTAAAGATTGACATAATTATCGTTAAGTAATACAAATAAGTGAACGTTTACGTTAACGCGATCGAGTACCTACTCTTACCAAGGTCAGGGGTCCTTTTTCTTTTTTTTCAGCGGTCCTACTATGAAGTCTAAAAAGCTCATGATAACGCTCTAAGAGGGAGACGGAGCTATACATAGCGAATAGCACTATCCCTTTTACATCATCGAAACTGGGTGGCATTAGCACTTATCGTCACGGCAAAGAAAAACATCAACAAAATTCCCAGCACCAAAACGACTCAATTAAAAACAACAAGGTAAATCTGTCTCCGGACCGAAGGTATGCAGCATCTGCACTCTTACTGCAGTGACAAATCTGGAAACACTCTCTTCCTTCACCTGCATAGTCTGTTGGGACAACCATCTGTGGGTCCGGAGGGACAGGTGTAAAACCAACAGAAACCT
The DNA here is from genome assembly GCA_002192655.3 of Mamestra configurata. Lineage (NCBI taxonomy): Eukaryota > Metazoa > Arthropoda > Insecta > Lepidoptera > Noctuidae > Mamestra > Mamestra configurata. The sequence continues at coordinate 2,873 of NDFZ01002060.1, read as the reverse complement.
ACTGGAAAACATCAGACAAACAGGTTTAAGAGGTACCAAGCTTTTTATTATATTTGAGGAGCGTCGGAACAAAACCGATAAATCACATTGTTGTTTTTTGTGAAAAAGTGTAAAAATATGGCCAAGTTCATGGTTTTCTAATTTAGAGTTAAACAAAATCTATCAATTTATTGGTGTTAGCATCACTGTTTGGAAACCTAAATACTGTATTCGTGACTGTGGTACCTGTTGAGTTATAAAAAAAATGAAAATGGATATATCGGTTATTGACCAAACCAACTGGATTTATCGGTTTTTGATAAAACAAAGTAGGATATATCGGTTTTTGATAAAAAAATGTTAGGGATTTATCGGTATCTGTTCCGATCATCATCGTTGATTAGTACGATTGATGTATTTATCGGTTTATGTTCAGATCCGTGTATTTTGCGGACGAATTTAGAGCGGATTTATCAGTTTTTGACCGGGTTACATTAACCATAGAGCAAGATATGTACGAGAACAACCAATTGGCATCATAAAAAAAAAA